>PVLD010002482.1:87140-146705 GCA_004027595.1 Dinomys branickii
ATAGACCATCCTATAAAAATCTTGTTTGAATTCTCACAAGAAGAGTTGAAGATAACACTCTCATTACTTGCACATGCAGGGCTTTGGGAACTATTTTATGTGTCCTGGAACTTTGTATTTGCCAGGTCATGCCCACTTCCCCAACCAGTTTGCCACACCCTAATCTACTACCTCATTGGTAAACTCTTGAAGTCGTAAGATTAACTTTGTGTTATGGTTGATACATTGTGTCAACTTGAGGAATCTGGAGGTTTAACTGAGTGATTCAGCAGGAAGCCAGAGTGCTTACTTTGTATACATCCTGAGCCTGTGGAAGAGGAGGGCGTGGAGACTGTGTGAGAGCTACACGCTCCCTGGGTGGGGGTAGGCTGTTTACAATGTAAGAGAAGGAGAGAGGCTGCTTGCAGCCATTCTTCCTTTTTGCTGGTTGTTTTTGCTGTGTTCCGCCGCCCTGAAGTTTGCCCTCTGCCATGTGCCACTCTGCCTCAGAACCAGCCAAGTATGGACTGAAACCTCCACCAACTGTAAGCTAAATAAACCTTTCCTTCCTTCATTTTGGGTGTTGAGTATTTTATCTCAACAACGAGAAAAAAGTAACCAAGACACTTTGGTGAACTGTGGAAGGGCATTGTTTATGCAACAGTAAAATAACGGTAGCTAATAAACAGCTACAAGTAGGAAACTCTAGAGATATCAAGGTGTGTCTGAATCAGTTGTGTATTTGGCTTTTGGTACATGAAGTGGGAAGTGATGCCCCTTGGAAATGAGTTTTGTCTTCAAAAATCATGCATCCTTAATATGTCATGTTTAATCAGTGAATATCACCTCTGATGCCTTATTTCATGTTATATGCTATTGTGTTTTGTACTGTGTACATCAAGACTTCCAGCAAAGCAAGGTGTTGTTTTTATTCCTTAAGAACAATTATTGTCTGCTCAAGTGTGCTCATCTAGTATAAATATCTTCAGTTCACTGTAAAAGAGCAGCTGCTTACCTTTTATTCTATATCACTAGGAGAGCAGCAGACTCGTTAGTAGCTGTGTTTCCGTGGAGAACACAACATTACACAATGCTGAAGAAGCACAAACCTTGACTCATAGCGGAGAGGAGTAGACTTTTGGGTTGCTCCTTTTGAAACCATTAAACTGATATTTCTAAGAATGTTTACCTTCTAAGTAACTTTCCTTTATTAATTTATTTTAAAATACATATCCTAGAGCATCAATGAGCAGATTAAAGACACCTCCAATTAATTCTGTTGTCATTATTGTTAAGCAGACACCAGTGGAAAACTCATTTCACACATGAGCAATCAGAGGCGGTGGGAAGTTTGATGTTAATGCCAAACAGCACGTCAGCAAAAAGGCCAAGAGCAGAAGCAAAACTTTCCACTTGCCCCTAAAACTCATAACTTCCTTTGTAAGAATTTCAGAAGCATTTTGCAAACTTAAATGTGACACCCTTTTTATCTTATAAAGAACAAGTCATTTATCTACTATTCTGAACAGCATTTACAATCACAAGGTGCTTTGTATAAAATATTAGGTGATAGAGTTGGAACTAAAACCAAGCATAAATAGCTATAGTTTTAAATTTTCAATAACATTAATTTCGTGACCAGGAAGCATTAGAGGAGATTGATAGAGAGATTACAGGTAATGTTTGGCAACATTCATGTAATTCATGTAATTGTGCAGTAAGATTGCAAAAATGTACATTTTCATATGGACAATCCTGTCTGGTTTTAAATTAATCAATTGTGAATGCTGTTTTTAAAACCTCTTTCTCTCTCTGTCTCTCTCTCTTTTTCTTGGGGGGGTACATAAAGTTCAGATGGTAGTATGGAGAAGTATAGAAAACTGTATTTCAGCTTATTTAAGAAACATGCTTTAAATCCTGTCACCTTTTTGTTTTCTGGGCTTACTTTATAGTTCAAAGGTCAAAATCTAGCTATATGTTATTACATCTCAGTCAATTCTGTTGTCTTTGTATTTTATCCTTGTACCAGTGTGACCAAGTTATTTGTTTGTTTTTTTTTTCTTTTTTTTTGCGGTACTGGGGATCGAACTCAGGACCTTGCGCTTGCTAGGCAAGCGCTTATTCCACTGAGCTATATCCCCAGCCCTACCAAGTTATTTGTGATGAGAAAGGCAAAAGCAATATCTTGTCAAATAAAACTAATTTTAGTCTTTGTGTCACAGTAGCATTGAGAATCAATTTCAAATGCTGTCTCGAAAGTGGAACAAGTAGTTCATGACGAAGTTGTAAATAGAAACTAGATACATATATTCCCAAGGCAGCATTTGTTTATTTTTCTGAGCACTTTCGTCAGTGCAGATGAGTTTCATAACATAGTGAGTTTAATGTGGTGTTTTCATACATGCAGGTAACATTTATCCAGCCCTCCATTAGCCTTCCTTGTATCTTCCTCCCCTTTCGCATTTATTCCCTTCCTTTTGTTCAATAATAGTCTCCCTTCTATCTTCATTCTGTTTTTAGGTTCCACATACTAGGGAAGGCATGCAGACCTTGTCTTTCTGAGTTTCATTTAGCTGACTTAATGTGATAATCTCCAGTTCCATCTATTTTTCTGTGGGTGGCATAATTTTATTCGTTATGGTCATATGATTAATAAATGTATATTTACACATTACATTTTCTTTATCTATTCATCTGTTGAGAGGTACGTGAGCTGGTTTTATATCTTAGCTCTTGTGGATTATGCCAGAAGAAACATGAGTACGCATGTGTCTCTGTAGTAAGCTAACTTTAATTCCTTTGGATACATACCAAGGAGCATAATAACAGAATCATATGTACTTCAGTTTCTATTTTTTTTGAGGACTCTCCAGACGGATATCCACAGTGAATGTACTCATTTACATTCCCACCAATAGTGTAGAAGGGCTCCTTTTCCACACCCTCTTGACAGCATTTACTGTGCTTTGTATTCTTGATGATAGCTGTTCCGTCTGGGGTGAGATGAAATCTCAATATAGTTTTGATTTGCATTTCTTTAATAGCTAAAGATGTTGCACATATTTTCAAATACTTATGGCTATTTTACTTCTTTTGAGAAGTGTCTGTTCAATTCATTTGCCAATTTATTGCCCGGGCTATTTTGTGTATGTTTTTTCACTTCTTTAGACATTGTAAATAACAGTCTTCTGCTGAAATAGTAACTGGCAAAGACATTCTCCCATTCCATAGGATGTCTCTTTACTCTGTTGATTCTTTCCTTTGTTGTGAAGAGACTTTGCAGTTTGATGCAATCCCGTCTGTTGATTCTCGTTATCATTTGCTGTGCCATTGAAGTCGTGTTTAAGAAGTAACTGAAAATGCAGTGTAGAAACACTACAGACATTGAGTAACATCTCAGATGATTATCTAAATTAGACAATGACAAGATACAACATATATGATTTCTAAGTCACTTAGTATTCTTACAGGTTTATTTATTTATTAAGAATGTCTTTATTTAGGACATTTTAGTTAAAAAACATAGTTTATATGAAACTTACACAGGGAAAACAAAAACATTGTTTTGATATACCTCCTATTTATGATCAAATACTTAGCATTTAATAGTAAATATATATTTTACCGAAACAATGCCTTTGTATATCAGACCTTGGACATCTCTAGTTTTCCCCTATAGTTGCCTGTCTTCAATGCATGTAATCAAATACTACCCATACCAATCCCTGTATTAGTTACGGTAAGATTATGTTGCCCAGTACAGTAGATACTAATATTAAGAGGCTGTCAAGCGCTTGTACAAAGCACAAGTACAAAGACTGAATTTTATTTATTTTTATTTATTTATTTATTTATTTTGTGGTACTAGGGATCGAACTCAGGACCTTGTGCTTGCCAGGCAAGCACTTATTCCACTGAGCTATATCCCCAGCCCAAGACTGAATTTTAAGTATTTTATTTTAATTAATTCTCATTGAAAAATTAGAATGGTGAACCTTTTCTTCTACTGTAAGCAACTTTATTATTGTGTAGGGATACTTTTCACTTTAACCATTTACCATATTAGTTGTCGCTACAGTGCCAAGATCCCAGCACTGTGTCCATTACTACACACGAACTCAATGTAGTGTACTCAGTTACAACACCCTGATTAATTTCAAGTGAATTTCTTGCTAAATGTCAAAGAAATTTTGCAATGTGTTTATTTGGATATTGTGTACAAGTAGCATGACTTAGTTATAGTTGAGTAAATTGGAATGATAATCAATTGAAATATGTGTGGTTTTGTTATAATATAATGAAAGTAATTTTCTATTTTATGTGATAAGAATAAACACATATTTAAAGTAGCAGCAAGGTATTGAAGTTCAGTGAAGTGAGATGCAGAAACTCGTGCTGCATCACAAATTATTATCTAAGGGATCACAATTGCCAATTGCTCAGGAAGAGCAAGTCAAAAAAAATTGTAGGCTGGGAAAAAATAAAAACTATCAATGTGAATAATCTTAAGTTATATTTTCAGCAATTATATAGTGATTGAATAAAATGTATTCTTTCTACCATCAGAAGGAATTAATGAGAATAATTACCTGAAATTGGAAATAAATTTTCAACAAAAATTTTAATTGATTTAACAGGTTCTAGCTTGATAACTTTGATCCACCATAAAATTGTTTCTGGTTGTGACAATCCGAAGTGCAAATCAGGACCAAAATAAGAAGGAAATGCTCATTTGGGAAGGGAAACACAGTAGAGGAGAAGGGGAAATAACGGAGGGGGTAGAAAAAGTGAAAAAAAGAAGAAATGGAAACAAAGCTTTTGTAATTGAGGAGGAGAAGGATTGAAGGGAGGGTAAGCGAATGGACAGGAAAAGAGGAATTGAGGTAAGTCATATACAGGTACAAAGTCCCTATGATGAAAGCGATCATTATGTATATTAAATGTGAACCAATAAAGTTAATTAATAAAAAAGAATGGCATTTCCAATCTGACTCACTAAATAAGAAATTGATTAGGCAATTGATTTACGCAATTGCATAAATAGGCAGCAAGCAAGAGGCAATTTCTGAAAAAGAGCTGTGTTTCATAATATGTTAAATTCTAGAAGGTCATTGAAAATACACTGCTTAATAATAGAAAACAGTTCAGCACTGGAAACTTACAATGGGAATTCAATTTTAAATGCGATTAAAACTTGAATACTAAGGACAAATTTGTCTACAAAGGAGAAATTATTAAGACAAACTGTAGGAAAGCAGGTTGATTTCCTGGAATGCATCTATTTTGTGAAGAAAACAAAACAGGGCATCCGTTCACTAGACATGGAGTTACTGAAATGACAGAAAGAGAAAAAAAGATACAGTGGTGCTAAGAGGTAACTAGAATGAAAAATGTTAAAAAGAGACAATAGGGAAAAGTGAAATCTTAAAAAAAAGCCTGATAAGATCAAAAAGCACAGACAAATCAATAACAACAATAAAAACAAGGTACTGGTAAATCATAAAGTTATTACTGATATTTTTATTTTCTATATTTAATGAATCAAAGACTTGTTTATTTTTTATGTCTGATATATAGACATGAACCTGTTCTTTCTGACTTCTAGTGGCAACTGTCAACAAAGAAATATATGAAGTGTGGTGAATTTATAAACCCCAGATGCTTACATGGAAATTCTCTGAATTGCTGACTTGTTAAATATGGAATTCTTTTCTTTTTCTTTTTTTTTTTTGCTTGTTTTTTGAGACAGGGCCTTGTTATGTATTCTTGCCACCTTGCCTTGATGCTAAGATCTTTTCTCAGTCTGCTAAATGCTAGAATTAGAGGGATAAGGAACTCTTAAGAGATAACAATTAATAGTTATTTTAAAAATTCATGACTTAATAATAGTCAGATTTAACTTTAGTAATATTATATATATTTTCATGTTTCTAGATTCAGATGTGCAAAATTGAGATTTTTAAAGTACAGTTTTTCTGAATTATTCACTGCTCCCCCTCTTTGTGTAATGTTTTTAAATCCTTGCCAATTGCTATTGGTTTAGTTACCTATGCTATGTTGCTATGGTAATGCAACAATAATATCACAAATTGATTCAAAACATATGTCCTAAGATAGCAACCGGCTTTCATACTTGTATCAGCCATCTGAATTATTGTTTCTGTTTAGGTCAGACTTGATTCATCTTGGCTCAGATCATTAATGCACCCATAGGAACTAAGGAGTTGGCTGTAGCTGACTAGTTTTGGGTCTCGTATGAATGAACTGTCTTTCTCAGAATATGACAGGTTATAGGGGACAGAGTCAAGGTGTGAAAGACTCTTAAGGCTGACATTCTGTAATGGAGTACCATCGCTCTGTTGGCTGTGAGTGCAAAATGAATTACATACCAGGCCAGACCACATGTAAATGATGGTGAAATGCAACTATATACTAAAGGTAGAATCCAGAAAGAAGTTTGAAAACTGTGGCACCTGAAGGGTAATAACTGCAACACTTACATGAGCAACCTACCACATCATGTGATTTGCACTGATTTCTAAACTGGCAGTGAATCTTCTCTCCTTAGTATTTGATTTGATCACATGACTTGCTTTAGCCAATATATTATATGAACATAAATGCTGAATATCTCTTTTTAACAGCCACTATTGGTCCTACCCACCTTTTCAATCTTTTTACCAGATCATGTCTCTTGTAGAGGTTGCTTATTAGCTGCAATGCTGCTATTAAAAGGCACATGGAAAGTTCTACAACAAATTGTGTCCGCTAATCTATAATCAATTTTCTAATTCATTGTAAGTAGCTTAGATATGATTTAGTCTTTTTAATTTTATTTTTAACCACAATGTCATCTTTCATAAACTATCATAAAAGTGTTATTTGAAGTTTTATGTTCCCACATAAAACATATTCCAACCAACATATATTAAAAAAGAAAACTACTTTCAAGTGTGCGTTAGTATACCACCCTTTTGCATCTAATAAAGAGCCTTCATCCAGTAAACGGTAGAATTCTGTATCACAAGGTGGTTTGTCCTAGAAGCTAAAATGTAACATGAGGTGAGTTAGCAATCTGGATTTTACCCCTGATGTAAATTATCTCTTTGTGAGCTTTTTGGTTTTTTTCATTTGTACCTTTAGGACTATTGAAGCCTTGTTGAGCAAGGAACCAGCTGACTTGAGAATCAGAGGGACACGTTCTACTCAGAGAATAAAACCTGAAAATAGAAGGAAGCCATCCTGAAAACCAAGTAACGTTTACTAAATGCAGTTGACAATATAGAATGAGGTTACTTTGTAAACAATAAGAGATGATTTAAAAACTGAAACTGAAAATTCTGTTTATTTCTATTGCTATATCACATGTGGAAAGTCTTTTCCTTGCTCTTCAGAGGTGGATACAATTATGAATAGAGGTGTAACTGCCTGCCTTATAGTGAATTCATGGAGAAAATATTCTCAAGAAATGATTATTAATGATGGTTTTTATAGAGGGGAAAAATGAGACAGTTGCTGGAGAAGCTTGAAAATAGTAAGTTACATAGGAGACTCTAGCCTGATTCAAATATTGACAAGTGAAGATTAAATATGACAAAAACAATCCTTTCTGGTGTTTGCATATTTTAAAGTTTATTTCCCTCAAAATTTTGAATCATAACCTTGTCATCTTAGAAAGGAATGAGGGAGAAATAGCAATGTTAAAACTAGTAGAACAAGCGTATGCTAGTTTGATAATAGGAAAACATATTGAAATCTATTACAGGTTCAATTTGAAGTAAAATGAGACTGAAAGTGAATATGTTGAGATAAGTTTCTTTTATAGTGTTGTGAAAGATTGATTTAAAATTCTCTAGCAGAATTCTGAGGGTTCTGTATAAATCTTGAAAAACATATGATAACAATGCATATCTCATTCAGAATTGATACAAATTCATGTATTTGTGGATTTCAGAATATTTTCACTACAAAGTTGTGAATTCCTTTTGACTAAGAAGAATTTATCAAGAATCAGTTCATTATGAACCTCCCTTCATGTTGCTTTCTTAGAACCAGTTGTGATCAAAACATTTTCTAGTATTTGTTCTACATAGAGCAATGCATATTTTGAAAGAAAATAGTTATATCTGATTCATAGTGGAAACTTTTTTTTCCATTTGAACAACCTTTCGGTGAGAAACAGCAAACAGAACATGAAGATTTATATAATACTAGTGCTTTACCGCTAAAGAAAAAAGGTATAAATTAGTTAGTACAGAATCAGCTTTGCTACAAACACACATTTCAAAAAATTTCTAAACAGTATTTTTGTCCACTGTACATCACATGTAAATTAAAAATGAGATCTGCTTTGCTCAGTCCCTTATGGACTCAGACTGTCAGAGGCTCTGTCATCTTTGAGCTAACGTTCTCACAAATATGTCGCCTCTGTTGCTCCAGCATGAGGTGATTTTCTGATAATTAAGTCCTGACGCTGGGCATCAACAGAGGTCACATATATGCACCCCCTGTTGGGCAGAACCAGCAATATGGTTCCAGCTGAGTGAAATCTCACAAGTAGATTTTTCTGCTTACTTAGAACACAACACTAAAACTAAAAGATATTGGTGAGAAATTTTAATATCTTACATATTGAATGTGTTTAAATTTTTTTCAAAGATTACTGAGAATCTTCTAAGAGGACCACGTTTTATCAGGTACTGATATATACAGGAAAAATCTATACAAAACACAATTGCTGACTAGAAAAGATTTAATACAATTAACATGTTTACATAATTGTAAAATAAAAAGCAGAATATTATATATTAATCTGACATTGACTTCAATTTTGTGGGGGAACAATAACACAACTGTATGATAAATCATAGGATATGTTAAATAATACAGTGGTACCTCAGTTCATGGATTTAATGTGTTCCACAATCGTGGGGAAGAGGGCGAGGATGGTGTTCACACAGGGAAGACGGCCATAGTTATGTTAGTCACCTGATTCAGAGTTCGTCAATGAAAGCAAAATTTTACCAAGCGCTTTTTCTGCAAACTGAGGCATCATTACATTATCTATCTGAAAATCTTTAAGTGCCTAAATATTCAGAGAAGTCTATATTTAATGATGATATGATTTAGCAACTTGGTGAAATTTGAACCTTACCGAACAGTTGTGCTTATAAAGCGAGAAGGTAACTGTAGGGAGCAAAAAGTATGATGGAATCACATGACTATGCAGTTATGACTCCATCAACTACCTCATTTATTAACAATCTTTTCTGCTGTATATTGTTTAATATGCTTTCCATTTTGTAAGGAATACAACATACTGGTTTTCATTGTATTGTGTTATACTTCCATATTCAGTTTTTCATTCCTAAATCTTCTAGAGAGGAATTGAAATAAGGCTTTCAGAGATAGCCAAATGAATATTTGTCTAGTGGTCCCAAATGATAAAACTCCAGAAGGTAAAATTCAATAAAACACTTTCCTGTGATAATTTTCTTCACTCACAGCACAGGGATACATTTTATTATAATAATTAACCACTTTTAAATTGGACTACTGTAACGTGTCTCATAGCAATTGTATATGTGATAATTAACTTTATCAGGTCTTCTATGACATATAAATGATTTTGATGCTGGATAAACAAAAGAGGGTGGAGGGAAGGGGAAGAAAGAATTGAATTGTGTTATATACATGTACCAACTCCTTACAGTGAATTTAATCATTATGTATTGCAAAAAATAAATAAAAATAGCAAACAGATGTATTTCTTTTTATGTTTCACATTGTCACAATGTCACATTCTTCGTTTTTTAGAACCAGTACCACAAATTCTCAGAATAGATTTCTTCCCTCCTATAGGTCTTTTATTTTTGTGATTACTATTTTGCTTATTTGGTGGATGCTAAATTTTTTATGGTGACATAGACCTAACCTGAATGTTACCTAATAAGACGTAGAACATTTAGCACAATGCTTGATGTATAATATTCACTAAATAATTTAAAACTAGTAACTGAATAAAGAAGGGAAATGCTGAAGGGTGGAGGCACCATGAGGCAGGAAAAGAACCAGTGAGCTTTTAATAAGGAAGTCAAATTTGAGAATAGTTTTGAAGGTTGCACAAGAATATGCATTATGAGGAAAAGTCATACAAATATTGTTTATTAAAGTAGAAACAAAAGGCATTAATAAACCACTGATGAATAAAATGCAACTATATATAAAAAAAGCTGATGTTACACATGATTATGTGTGGTTCATCCCCCAAATGCAGTTAATTAAGTGTTCCTATACTTACTTAACATTAAGGAATTTACAATTTTAGCAAAATAAAGAAGAAAAATTCTATGTTTCTTTCAGGTTATGATGAAAACTACATGAAAATAGTTGACTTGCAATCATCATTAATAAAAAAGAGTCTCAAAATCTACAGCTGTGCCAGGGTTATCACTCAATTGCACAGTGCCTGCCTGGTAAGTGCAAGGTCCTGAGTTCAATTCCTAGTACAAAAAAAAAGCTGCAGCTAGCACCAACCTAATGTTAAACACAAATGTCTTCTATGACTGGCAACAGCTGTCTACTCTCACTGGTTCTATTTAGCATTCTACTGGAAATTCTGTTTGGCTCGATTAACCAGGAAGACAAAAGGTATGAATTTCCTCAATAAAGAAGTAGATTTTCAACTGAAATCTGGAAAGTGATGCTCAGTATTTTCACTGTATTATCTATTGATGAGAAATTTCCTATGCAAAATAGCCTTTCTGTATTTAATATTTGTAATGACACAGAATAGAAGATAGCTAGCCTGATTTACAATTATCACAATTCTTTAATTCATTCAATAAATGCTACCCTGTTCCAGGTACATGATGGTGGAAATTTTCTATCAGTATAATACAAATTGTACTATTTTTTTCTTTCCTGAGGAAGAAAAGATTAAATAATTAGAGTTTTAGGTAGTAACCAATGTTTAGTTTTAAACGGTAACAAATTAAACAGCAGTGGCTCTTGTATGTGTGAGGGTGAAAGGGGCTGGTTAATAAGAAAGTGTCGTGGTTACTTATTGGGTCAAGTATACTACAATTGCTTTCATATCCATTATGTTTGAATGCTGCCCTAAGAGCTCAGATTTTATCTTGTCATCATTCAACAAGAATTCCTAAAAGAGTCATAATAGGTTTTCCATAATCTGGGAAGATCCACTTAGGATTATAATGAATCATATCACTACTTAATTCCTAATATTAGCAATTGAAGAAAAAACATAGTATCATCTCATAGTATCATCTCAAAATATCAGACACATTAGAAGCATTTTAAGTATGACTGGAAATGTTACAAATAAATGTTTTAAATGTATCATGGTAAGGGACACATTGCCATTAAATCTTTCTCAAAATAGTTCCCCTTGCTTTGAACATATTTGTCGTATAGTTCTTGCCACTTCCTGAAGCAGTTCTGCAAGTCCTCTTTCATCAGTGGCTTTAGCTGAGCTGTTGTGACTGCCTTAATGGCCTGAGATAATTCAAACTGTTTGACTTTCATGATCTTTTTCATTTTGCAGAAGAGCCCTACATTGCATGGCACCAGATCTGGTGAATAACTTGAATGACGGCATGAACAAGGGCATACCATGACCTTTTTAGGAACTCACTTCTTCACTTGATGGCAATCAGCAATAGCTCTGCCTGTATTTGTTTTTACTCCTGCTTCTTTTTTATTTTAAAGAAAAGAAAAAATCAATAACAACAATGGTATAAAATTTCAAAACAAGATTGTAAGAGAATAACAATGGTTAGTACATTGCGGGTTGTTATTTTCAAAGTAGTTGTTGATATTACAAGATATAGACATGAAAAATGAGTCAAACAATATAGGCATAAACCTTTCATTTCAGTGAACTAATAGCAATTAGTAGTATAACTATTTTAAGTATCGTGTGTGTGTGTATATATATATATTTTTTTCTTTTTCCCCTTCTTCTTTCCTCCTTTCCCCTATTCCAGTTTCACTTTCCCTTTGAAAAGTTTCTTTCCATTTCATAAAATCTATTGTATATATTGGCTCTTATTTACTGTTTCAGTTTCTTACAGTAGAGAGACAATAATATGTTTACACATGTGAGATTGATTTATTTCACTTATTGTTACGGCAAAAATAAAGAATCGGGTTGAACTCCACAGGGGATCAAAGAACTCATTCATAACAAATGGAGTTTTAATTAACTTTAATTTAGAACCAATTGGACCGGTCATTGCCCCCCATTTCTGATCAGAGAATGTGGCCCTTCACTGTCTTTGTTCTCACCTTATCTACATTTTTGGTTTCCATGGTAATAGATTGGAATGTTTAGGCCTGGCCACAGTTGTTTACCTTGCACCATGTGACCAGGTCAGGATCTGGCCACAATGATATATACTTTAACAACTCAGGCAAAGAGAAGAATTCCAGGACAAAACCAGAACTGCAAAGTTAACTCTTTATAATCCCTCCGGGATGTTTCTCAAGACACATTTTGAGGCTTGTCTATCTTAAAATGATGTGCTAAAAGTCACCACCCCTTATATTATGAGTATGGTCTCAGATTGCATCCATTTCCCTAAACATGTCTCAAATGTATTCTTCTTTATACCTGAGAAGTACTCCACAGTATAAAAATACCACATCCTTTTATCCATTCCTTGGTTGATCAGCATTTGGGTTGTTTCCAAGATTGAGCTATTATAAATTGTGCTGCTATAAACATGATGCACATGTATCCCTGTAGTATCCTAGAAGGAGAGTAGCTTTGTCAAAAGAGGCCTTTAAACCTAATTGTTTTAGGAGTCTCCACTCTGATTTCCACAGTGGTCATACCTGTCTACACTCACATTAACAGTAGACAAGTGTTCCTTTTTCCGCACAGACCCTCTAGCATTTGTTATTGGTTGATTTCTTGGTGATAGCCATTGTTTCTGGAGTGAAATGGAATCTCAGCATTGTTTTAATTTGCATCTCTTGAATGATGAAAGATGTTAAAATATTTTTTATATATTTACTTGCTATTTGTATTTCTTCATCCAAGAAGTGTATATTCATCTCAGTTGACCATTTTTGGATTGGGTCTTGGAATTTGGAAGGTCTGATATTTTTCAATTTTTTATACATTCTAGGTACAAGTTATTTGTCTGAGGGACAGTTAGCTACCATTTTTTTGTCCTCTCTGTGGGTTGACTTTTCACTGTTGATGGTTTCTTTTGATGTGCAAAAGCTTTTTAACAAGATGAGAACTCACTTGTTGATTCCTTGAATTGTTTCCCATGCAATTTGGGTTTTGTTCATGAATGCTTTGCCTACACCTATACTTTAAGATTTCTATGTACTTTCTCTTCCAGTAGATTTAGTGTTTCTATTTTCATATTTAGATTTTTATCCATTTGGACTTTAGTGTATGGTGATAGACATGGGTCTAGTTTTAGTCTTTGGTATGTAGAGAGCCAGTTTTTCCAACACCACTTATTAAAGAGGCTCTTTCTTCCAGTGAACATGTTTGGCCCTTTGTCAAAGATATTGTGGCTGAATGTTTGTAGTTGTCAGCATCTTCTAAACTGTTCCACTGGCCCTCAGGTCTGTTCAATTGCTGCTACCATGCTGATTTTATCACAATAGCTTTGCAGTATAATTTCAAGTGAAGGATTGTGATGCATCCTGCCTTGTCTTTGTTACCCTAAATTGCCTAGATATCTTCTGGTTCCAAATAAATTTTAATATTTCTCTAAATCTATAAAGTATTCTAATGTATTTTGTTTGGGATTGCATTAAATCTGTATAACAATTTTGGCAGTATGGTCATTTTCACAATGTTGGTTCTTCCTATCCAGGAAGAAGGGATAGCTTTCCATTTTCTGATATCCTGTTTGATCTCCTTGTTCAGAGTATTGTAATTTTCAGCATATAGGTCTTTTACTTCCTTTATTAGACATTCCTAAGTATTGCGTTTTTTTATGCTATTGTGAAGGGTGTGGTTTCCGTAATTTCCCTTTCAGTGAGTTTGTTGTTTGTGTACAGGGTTGCTATAGATTTTTTAGTATTTACTTTGCATCCTGCTATGCAACTGAATTTGGTTATTAACTCTAGGAGTCTTTTGGTCGAGTTTTTGGGGTCTTCTTTGTAGAGTATCATTCTCTCTTGCATAATTGCTTTGGTTAATATTTCCAGAATTATATTGAATAGGAGTGGTGATAGTGGACATCCTTGTCTTGTTCCTGATTTTATAGTGAAAGCTTTCAGTTTTTGTCCACTTAGTATGGTGTTGTCTGTTGGATTATCATAGACGGCTTTTATCAGATTGAAGTAAAGCCTATCTATTCCATTTTTTTTTTTTGTAGTTTTTCTCATGAATGAGGGCTGGACTTTATCAAAAGCTTTTCCTGCATCTATTGACATGATCATATGATTTTTGTCTTTGCCTCTGTTGATATGGAGTGTTGTTACATTAATTGATTTGTGTATGTTGAACCATTCCTGTATGCCAGAGATAAATCCTTCTTGGCCATAGTGTATAATCTATTGATGATTTTTTGCATTCTGTTTGCTAGTGCCTTCTTGAAGAGTTTTGCATGTATGTTCATTATGGAGATTGGCCAGTAGTTCTCTTTTTCTATTGGGTCTTTCTCTGGTTTTGGTATCAGGATAAGTAACAATTGCCTCCAGTAATGAGTTAGCCCTTATAGCTTGCCTGTCAATTTAATTTAAGAGTTTGAAGTATGTTGGCATTAAATTATTTTGAAATTGCTTATAGAATTGAGCATTGAATCCATCATGACCTCGGGGTTTTCTTTGTTGTTAAGTTTTTAATTACATTTTCAATCTCATCAACTGATATTGGGTTATACAGAATTTTTATAGCTTCTTGATTCACCTTTGCAAATTTATAGATATGTAAGCATCTGTCCATTTCTTCTGTGTTTTCTATCCTCTGAAAGTAAAGATTTTCAAAGTAGGAATTGATGATCTTTTGAATTTCTACAGGATCTATAGTGATTTCACCCATTCATTCCTCAATGCATGAATTTGAGTCTTTCCTTTTTTTGATGAAGTTAGCTAAGGGTTTATTAATTTTATTTATTCTTTCAAAGAACCAACTCTTTTATTCATTAATTATTTGTATTATTTTCTTTGTCTCCATTGTGTTAGTTTCTGCTCTGATCTTTATAATTTCTTCTCTTCTATGGGCTTTCGGTTTGTCTTGCTGCTCTTTTTCTAGAAGCTCGATGTGTAACATTAGAATTTTTGTGCTCATTCTATTTTCCTAATTTGAGAATTTACCACTATAAATTTCCCTCTGAGGACTGCTTTCATTGCATCCCATAAGTTCCAATATGTTGAATCTGCATTCTTGTTTAGTTGCAAACAACTTTTAATTTCTTTTTTATTTCATTGTGATCCACTGGTTGTTTAGGAGGGTGTTATTTAATTTCCATGTGTTTATTGAGTTTTTGCAGGTTCTTTTGCCATTAATTTCCAGTTTCATTGCACTATGATCAGACAATATGCATAGGATAGTTTCAATTCCTTTGCATTTACTTAAGCATGTTCTGTGGGCTAGTATATGGTCTACTTTATAGAATGTCCCTTGTGCACCTGAGAAAATGTGTATTCTGATTATGTTGGATGAACACATCTATTACGTCCATTAGTTCATAGGCTTGGTTCAGTTCTTTCTTATTTCTTTGCTGATTTTTTGTCTACTTGAACTATCTGTTTGCAATAATAAGGTGTTTATGTCTCCCATTACAATTTTGTTATTGCTTAATTGTTCTTACAGGTCTATTACTAAATGTCTCATATATCTGGGTGCTCCCATATTTGGTGCCCAAATATTTATGATTGTTATCTCTTACTCTTGAAGTTTACCCCTAAGTATGTAGTGACCTCTTCATCTCTTTTAATCATTCTTGTTTTGAAGTTCACGTTGTCTTCAAACAGAATAGCTACCCCTGCTTTTTTCTGCATTCCTGTTGCATGAAAAATTGTTTTCCATTCTTTGTCATGGTATTTTCCTACTGTTGGTTCCCTGATTTTCCCCTCTGTTTAATCACTTGCCCTGCTTGGTGAGTTCTTTCTCATGTTGTTTTTGAAATTGTGGTCATTTTCATCTCTGTCTAGAATATCTTTCAGTACCCTTTGTACTGTTGGTTTTGTAGTCATGGATTTCTTCACTAGTTCTTTGTCATGGAAGTATCTTTTCTACATTAATTTTGAAAGATAGTTTTGCAGGGTACATCAATCTGGGTTGGAGGTTGTTTTCCTTTAGAATTTGAAATACTTCATTCCAAGCTCTTCTTGACATCAGTGTTGGTGTTGTGAAGTCTACCGTGATTCTGATGGGCTTTCCTTTATAGGTGATCTGTTTATTCTCTCTAACAGCTTGTAATAATCAGTTCTTGTGCTGAATTTCTGGAATCTTGACTAATATATGTGTTTGGTGTATTTTTATTTTGGCCATGGCTGCTCTATTTATTTATTTCTATGTCAAATTCTTTATCCACACTTGGGAATTTTTCTGCCATTATTTCCGTGAAGAAATTTTCTGGCACTTGTGCTGTCTCCAGCTTTCTCATTGACCCCAATCTGTATTATGTTATTCTTCTATGCTTCATCTTGTAGCAGTTGGATTGATTTTTCATGGTCTCTTTCTATTTTTAAGATATCTTTCTTTTCATGATCACTAGCTGCAATTTATCTTCAAGATAAATAATTCTAGCCTCTCCTCAATTCAATCTATTGCATGTACTTTCAATGGAGGTTTTAATCTTTTGGATTTTTGTTTGGATTTCTTTCATGGGACTCCAGTTTTTTCCTATGTTGGACATTTTTTGTTTCCATCATTTTCCTAAGCTCATCAATTCTTTTATCTGTGTATTCTCTAATATTTTAGGTTTTCATCATTTCCTTCTGTACCAGAGAGATTATTTTCTCTATAGCCTTTTGCACTTGATTTTTCACTTCTGTTGCTGTCATTTCAGAAATTCTTTATGTTTGACTTCCAATTTCATCCGTCTCACTGACTGATGGGCTTTTCCTGGGTGGGTTGGGGGGTCTCAGATTGCGTTTTGCTTCTGTGTCTTATAATTTCTATTTTCTTTTTTAAACTTTATTTTATTTGCTATATAGATACTTGTTGATTTCTTATGATATATCACTTTAACACTAGTATTGAGGTTTCCCTATAGGTTGTTTGTTCTTCAAGGAAGTCCTCTAGGAGCAGGTGGTTTCTTAAAGCTATCCCAAGACCCTACCCTCCCAATTCGTAAAGGAGGCAAATTACTATTTGGCTCTTCTCCCAGTCCTTCAGTACTTGGCTGTGGTGATGATTATGACCTCATACAACCACAGTGTTGTCATACAGGGGAGAAAAACTACTTTTTTATTTTAAAGATAACTATAACATGTAGGACATCCTGGCTAAAGTAGTAAAGTTAGTATTAACATTAGTTTCAAGTACAGCTCATCTACTGATGAACTCTGCTAACCACTAACCTGCTACCTCTGGCCACAGGAGAAAACTCCAAAGTTATACAACAATATCAAACCTATACTGTGTAGTTGTGGGCAGTTATTTTCCCCTTAGTGGGGTGATTTTACTCTTCTACAAGGGATGAGAGGAGTTAAGATGGGTCAGGGACAGTTAAGGTGATAAGTTAGGTTAAATATAATAGAGTCAAGTCTGAAAGTTAAAGGATGATCACCAAGTTTGGGGAAACTGTAGGACACAGGAGGGAAAGCATGCAGAAATGTGACGGAGTCATCAGAAGGGCAGAGACAATGTTTACTCACTTGGAAGTTTAAATTCAAGAGGTAATTGAGGAAAGAGAGAAAGAGGGTCAATAGAAGAAAACAACACGGAAAGAAATCTAAACATTGGGGAAAGAGGAAAGAAAGAAAAAGAATGACAATGAAAAGAAGGAAAGGTAAAGGAGAGTAGAAAAATAGAGGAGAGAAAAAAAATACAAAAATCGCCACAGAATACAAAACAAACCGAGATGACATCCAACCAGACAGGAACGGGATAGTCAATTACACAATAAGGGAGAATAAATGCGGTAAACCACCTCTGGTGTTTACAGTTCTGTGACAGTGTCCATACTTAACTCAATTAACGTGCTGGGTATGGAGCTGATCCTAGACTCTGGATGTGGGGCCTGGGACTGGTCTTCTGTTGTTGGAGTTCTCCAGAGTCCACCTGCTGGTTCCTCACTGCTGCTTCAGACACCTCCACATTTCTGGTCTCACTGATTACTCTGCCCTCCAAACGTGTGTGTGCCCACACACTCAGGTCCTGGATGTTGTCCTGAGTCTGTTCTTGGGGTTTCAGTCAGTCCACTCAGCAAAGGCGTATGTCCTTCCACTCCTCTTGCAGACTCCGCTTTCCCAGGGAGATGGAGGAAGCAGCGAACATGGATTTACACTCCTCTCTCAGGCCCCAACGTCCCAGAGATCTGTCATACCTCTTGAAGACACTCAAGACTTCCAGAACTGCTGCAAAAATTTGCAAGAAAGGGATAAGCGTGTTGGAAGCAAATGGGAGAATTTTTCCTTACCTAAGATACCAAGAATTTATTCCTCATGAAACAATTCATCCAATGGCTGATTAAAAATTACCAGCAAAAATTAATCACATTCTCTATGCCAACAAACTAAAATTTTTCTTGTTAAAAAATTACCATCAAGCTATGCATGGTTGAAGTAATTTAATGTCAAAAAATCTCTTCTTAAATTGATTAAGATATTCAATGGTCTTTATTTAATATTTAAGTGAGGATATGTATAGAGCCTGCAAAAATAATCATGGTGCTGAAGATGTGTGCTGAGAAGAATTATTATGTACTTCTGGTGGTTAGGCAAACTTGCATATGAACTTTGTAAAGTTCAATTTGGTATTCTCTTATAGTATTAAAAAATACATATTCCCAGTGGATCTACAAAACCATAGAAAAACTATTGTCATTAGGAATGTTGACGACAAGTGACACCAAGAATATTCATTGCAACTTTATATTTAATAGCCTAAAACTGAAAATAATCTAAATTACCATCACTAAAAAAGGAATAAATTCCTTGCACTGTAATCATATAATGCATGAACACTTCATTATTTAGCATAGCTAAATCATAACAATAAGTTAGAAGAATAATGATAGTGTCATGGTTTGTGTCTGGATGTCCCCCCAAAGCCTCATACAGTCATGGGGCGGGCATTTACAGTTTATGACTGATCCGTGATCCAATGCTGGGATTATGGGTGTGAGTGCCACAGCTGCCCGGGGCGGATAGTGTGCATATGTGAGGGAGAGGAAGAGGCTGTTTGCTGCCGCTCCTCCCTTTTGCTCTTGTTACTTTGCTCTTTTCTGCCTCCAAGAACTGTTGCCCTCTGCGATGCGCCACTCTGCCTTTCAGCCCAATATGGACTGAAACCTCCACAGACTGTCAGCTAAATAAAGCTTTCCTTCCTTCATTTTGGGCATTGGGTATTTTGTCTCAGCAGCTAGAGAAAAGTAACTAAGACAGATAGTATGGTGTCATTTATATAAAATCTGTAAATCTACCAAACTTTATAGCTTTAGGGAAAATGTGCATGTAATAAACTACAGTAAAAATATGGGAATAAATCACACTAAATTCAGATTATATCAACCTTCTTACAAGAAAAAAAGAATATTATTAAGGAAAATCATAAAGAAGTTTCAAGAGTTTTGAATCTGAGTGCTGTCTATATTTTTATTATTCTTTGTACCTTAAATACACATTACATAATATTTTACATGTCTCAAATATGAAAGAGTAAAATAAAATACACAAAAGGAAAGCAGAGCAGTTTATTAAAGTGAGGTTGTTCTGGCCATGGGCTTAAAAGGGGACATTCTGAGTAAGGTTACAGAGCCATTGAAGGAAGACAAGCAGCAAGTCACAGGAATTTGGACATAAAAAACAAATCAACTTTTTTTTAGGGCATTTCTTTTCCTCTGATTAGAATACTCTCTCAGAAACAAGTACCTTATACTCAAGTCTTTAGAAAATGTTTTGTATATTGTAGGGTATGGTCTTAATTCTTTGTTTTCAAGCAAAGGAAATTAAAGAAATATGTAATAGCCAAGATGCCTTCAGGTCACATGAGTTTTAAATTGTTGTAGAGTCAACCTATAGAGTGAGTAGGCTAAAGTTTGTGGGATGCTCAAGGCCCTACAGTGGATGGCTACTAAGGGCAGTAGTCCTACTCGCATTTTTCATTCAGCTCCTCCCAAATTATCTGGGCAGATCCCTGGAGAAAGTTTACATACCCAGAGTTTGGGCTTTTTTTCTCAAAGGCAAAGGGTTTTGGAAACAGTATTTAAAATTTAGTTTCATGCATCTATTTTGATGAAAGAATGTAAAAATGCAAATTTCAGCAATCATTGCAAATTGTTGTTTTATGTATAGCTAAACATAAGCTCAGGGATTTAAATAACATAATAAATTTAAGTTTAAGCAAATTTAAGTTCACTGGTGTTTCCTTGTTTATTATCTCTGCTGCCTATAGCTTTATTTCATTTTTTAATAAAGAATGAAAAGAAATAGCCCAGACTTTAGTAAAGTTTTGATTTTTATGCTGGCAATGTTTTGAAACATTAAGTAAAACATTGCCTGAAAAAATTCTTTTCTCTCCACTATAACCGGATGCCACTCCATGGTGCTTGTAAGTAGGCCATAAAGGCTTTGGAATGTACATCTTTTAAAACAATATAAAAGCTTCAACTTTTGGCTGCTAATTTTCTCCATGATTATAGCATTAAACCACACTTGTATAAGCGTTGGGTGACATATGACTTTACTAATGCCATACCTCTGGTACAGGAGCGCTATCCCATCAATTCCAGAGAATATTTCTCACTACAAATCTTCAAGCGGTATAAAGATTCTTAAATAGTCAAAAAAGATTTGGCTTTGCATCTTATTTCACTTCGATATTTCCCAGGTATTCATGCTTGCCAAGCCCATTAAGTAAAATACGTTTAGCAATTGTGGACTCAATGTGAACAAGCAGAGCCTTGTTGCGTATGACAATATAAAATAGACAATTCCATTTGGTGAACAGCATGATATAGGGTTCTTTCAGACATTGTACTTCGCAGAGAAAAGGTAAATGTGATTGCAGCTAAATTAACCTTTTCTTAAAACAAAAGTAAATTGTGTTTTCTAGTGACTAATCACAGAACAGCTAAATTTCATAGTTTGGGATAAGTATCACCTGCCGATAATTATTTGCTAGTCTCAATTTTAATTAATTATATTTTCAAAAAGTTTTAGCAAACTCTTTCAAAACTGTACCACTGGTAATACTTATAATTTAACTAAATGAAAGAGTTTATATTTCAATATTTAAATATAAAATTATAATCATATCATATTTCCTGCCCAATAATATGATATTAAATAGGTAGAATTTGCTAACATAACAACTTTTGTTGATAAATACTTTCCTCAATACCACACTGTCAATTTAATTGAGTAAGAAAAACCAATTATTTTAATATAAGTTTACAACATGTTTTGGGAGTAGAAATGATTATTAACCATCTTTAGGTAGAAATATAATTGGAATTCTTCCTAACATTGCTTATACTTGCAAAGTAGACTGATTAAAAAAATTCTTACATAGAAAGAATCATGTTTGACAAAAGCTCTTGATGATTTTATTGATAGTTACTGAAGATGTATGTTTTAGGAAGGATTCTTAATATAATACTTTATTTCATCTCTACAAACTTCTCATGAAATTAGATTTGAGGCTTAAATATTCTTTGTTCTCTCTTTGCTATTTATAAGACTTTTGTCACTTTATTGTGATATGTCCTTGGTAATACTGTTAAGAAGTATTTGGCTGACATAGCAAGACTATGGAAAGATTTTTCAGGAAGGAGCAAAATCAAAATGGTTCTAATTAAATTCATTCTGAAGCTATGATTACTTAAGGATGTTCTTGTGTTGTATGTATCAAAATGTTTAAGAGGAATTAAAATGTTGAGAAGACTTTTAAAAGCTAGTGATTGAAGTAAATCTTGAAAAAGTTCATGCTTTGGAAAAATGCAGAAAATGCCAGAATTATGCCCTTTTATTCCATGAGGTAAAAATATCTCCAACCCTTGGCTTCGTGATCTCCTACTAAGCACTGATTGGATTCCAGATTGGCATCTTTCCACAGTGGAAGAATAATGTTTATATGCCTGTCTTGGTTACTTTTCTCTCATTGCTGGGACAAAATACCCAATGCCCAAAATGAAGGACAAGAAAGGTTTACACAGCTTACAGTTTGTGGAGGTTTCAGTACATATTTGGCTGGCTCAGAGGCAGAGTAGCACATGGCAGAGGGCAAACGTTCATGGTGGCAGAGCACGGTAAAACCCACAAGAGCAGAAGGGAGGAATGGCAACAAGTGGCCTCTTTCCTTCCCCTACATTGTAAACAGGCTACCCCCACCTATGGGGCATGTAGCTCTCACACAGTCTCCATGCCCTCCTCTTCCACAGGCTCAGAATGTATACAAAGTAAGCACCCTGGCTTCCTGATGAGTCACTCAGCTAAACCTCTAGACTCCCCAAGTTGACACAGATATAAACCATAACAGTGGCTATGTCAAAATATTCTATGTAGTAGAGCAGAATAGGTAGAGTTCTTTTAATAAATGTCATTCCTTCATTTTATCTATACTGTTGTTGTCAAGTGGATGAGTAGCCACTAATCCTACCACTTTCATGACTGTCATAATACAGACACTAGATAAATATATATTCAATGAAGAGGAACTTTTTGTGTCAGTGCCCTCCTATTCAAATAGTTATCTGTTGAGTACAATTAGTTTCAATGAAATTTAAGAATACTTCCTTTGGTAGTGCTTTTTTAGAGATAACTTTCATGAAGTGATAACTTTCATGAAGTTTTTCTTATTGAATATCATTTCTAGCTATGAATTGCCAGAAACACAGCCAAGTTGTGGAAAATCAACTACAGAAACAGAAAATCAACAAAAGTAAAAGGAAATGTGGATGAAGATTATTCATCTTTTTGTTGCTGTATTTTTCCCACATATTTTTATGTATTTTCTCTGTGGTTCATGAACATGGCAGAAGGCTGTGTTGTTTATTTTTCATAACTTTTATTCCATATTATCAAGCTTCCATTAGTGATGAGACAAGTTTTGTGAATAGGTATTTCTCTTAGAGTGAGCAGTTTTGTTTAAGAAATAGTTATGAACACATAACTTCGCAAGTAATTTTCAGAGTAATACAATACTGGATATATAGTGAGGTGGTAAAGGGCATGGATTTAAACTTAGGGGGTGTTAGAGCTCTACATTTGACAATTTGACAGTTAACTCAACCCTCCACCTATCTGATCCTTACATATAAGAGAAAATGTAAGACACATGGCTGTGTTATAACAAGCCCTAAAAACTTAACACGGAATCGGACATGTGACGAACACATGATAACTATGAGCTGTTACTGATGTTACACCTACTGGATTCAGAAGAAAAAAACACAGCATATATGATTGAAAAGCATGATGTAAATTTCAATAACAAAATATACATAAAGTGCATTTGCCACCCTCTACATAACAACTGTATTCAATGGTTTTGCTCTTTCTCATTCACAATTTTCTGAGCATCAATACTCAAACTTATTGTTCTAGAAAGGGGAAAACTTTCCTGAATAAAGGAGAAATATTTTTGCCTCAGTAATGGACAAGTAGTTACACTGCCTGCCAGAACCACTAAACAGATCTGAAGATTCATTTATAGGGGAAAATAAGGTTGTTTTCCCCAAATGCTTGGGTGGAAGTTAAAGGATGGTGTGCATGCACAGAGGTGGTTCTGAGACTGTGCTGAAGAGTGTTATGTTCCTGGGGGTGTCTCATCAGAAGGCAGTATAAATTCTACCTCAGGAATAAAGTCAATATCAGGCCTAAGAAAGCAATTTTCTTTCATGAGAAACTTCTGAAAACAAGCATAATAACACATAATCAGAGAATGTGAAAAGTCCAAATGTTTCATCAGTTCCTTGTGCTAAACAATTTTCATATACAGCAGAGAATGCCTTGAGAGAGACTTAAACATGTCTTAAAGGATGAGAATGAAAAGGATGATTTAATATATCCTGTGCTCTTTGGATGAAATTCAAAGTCGTTCTCCAGATCTTGGGGTTTGAATGAGGTCACATTAATATTTAACTCATCTTAGATTAATCCTCATTTCCTTTCCTCGCTTAACTTTTCTGAAGCAAGGGCTGCAGCCCCAGGTGAAGTACACGAATGCATTTTTGTCCCATCTCCCTCATGCTTCTCTGCCAAAATAGTTTTTCCATCCACAGTGCATGGCCCATGGTCAGCACTTCTGCTGCAGTCACGCTGAGCGAGGTTGCTGTGCGGGCCCACCTGGAGCCAGCCCTGCCTCTGATGAGCTGTCCTGGCTTCACCCCGTTCAGTCAAGTACAACTGTACTTTTCTGAGTTAAATCAGCAGGGAATGATTCCCATGCTTTTGGATTGAACTCTTTTGAGTTACATTATTTTTCCTTCAATGATTTTCAAATATGTTTTTACAAGTGCTTGGTTAAAGTTCCTTTTAGGTGTACAAGGGCAAGAAAAAGCTAAGGTGAAGGAACAGAAAAGGCTCTCTATTCTCCTATGAGTAAGAATTTAACTCTAAATTAATATTGTTGTGCTTGCAAACTTCTTTCAAAATTTCTTAGACTGAAATTTCTCTCAGGAATTTCTTTAGCCCATACAAATACACTTCATCTTCCATTAGTTTTGAGAAAATAATCCAAGGCATCTGGACCCTAATGGCATGTTCAGGACCAAGACAATCTTTACCCTCATATGAATGGGCTGGCAGCAGACTGGCCCCATAGAATTTTCTAAATTTAGGCCCAGGAATACCTAAAGTCTTATTAGTGCATTCATAAAGATAAGTTAAAAAGATTTGTGTGACATTCAAAATTGTAAGAATGATCCAGCTTGGATTTTCCCACTTATATTGTAGGATTGTCATCCTACAATATCTTAAGTTTATTTGGAGGTCACAATGATACAATAATGCAGCAGTTCTTTGAACTCCGAAATATCAAAAGTCTCCTAATGGCATTACATGTCATTGATTAGCTCCATCTTAAATAAAATTTTAACACATGAAAATGTGGCTTTAGAGTAGTAAAAGGGTTGTGTCTGTTATCAATGAGAAAACAATATATATTCAAAGTGTGAAATTTTAAAATTTGTGTTTCCGCCAACCTCAAGTCAAAGCATTGTAGTTTTCCTGAATACAATTTAGATGAATCTATGTTTTCAGGATTTGTGTGAATAAGGAACTTCTCCAGGGATAGACGTGAGCAGCAAATAGCACAAGGTCTCGAATGCTTCACCTGTTATGAAAGCAGAGAATAGCCATTATCAGGAATCACTGGTCTTGTCATAGTCACATTCTGGATACTATTTAATTAGCAACAGTGTTCTGTAGAAAAATGTTATAGCTACTATTAGACTGAGTAAAGCTGTGGTTAGTATTTCTGCAAATAGTGTTTTCAAAACAAACCTCTACTACAGGTTCATAGTCACAGTGCTCCTCAAGAGTTTTTTCTCTCTTTCCAATACCCTGCTACATAAAATAATAAAAACTGGAGTCATTGTGAAGGACAAGCTCATGCTTTGGGGTCTTGACAGATCTAGACCTAACACAGCTTTGAAATCTCATTGCTCTTACTTTCAGTCATATCAGAATGGTGTTTGTGTTTCTAAAAAATGTTCTGTTCCCTCCTCTGTGTGTCTATAATATTTCTTATTCTTCAAATGCTCACTCATGTTTGTCCAGTTCCAACGATATTTCAGAGCAGTTTTTACCAACTTCTTGAACACTATTTGTGAAGATGTCAATCATGCGTTTCTCTTCTTCAGTTCTAGCACTCACCCCTTCATTATTGAAAATCTTTAGCAATAAATATTCCTCTTCCTGCTAGCATTGTATAATTTTAAGATATTTTTCTTGTGGTATTTTATAATTACATCATTAAATCCGAAAACCTAAAGACTTTGATGTGCTTTTTAGTATCAGGTACCATCCTTGGAAACCAAAACTGTATTTATAATTTATTTACTTTTCAAAATTTTTAAAGTGCTGTGGATTAAACCTGGGACCCAACATGCTGTGCAAGCTTTCTGATACTGAGCTGCATGCAGCCTCTAGTTATCTATCTTTAAATAAATATACACTATGCAATAAAAGATAAGGTAAGTGCTGCTTGCTGAATGGAATATAATGCAAGGACAGGAATCTTCAATAGAAGAAATACAACAATGAATTGTACTATCAATGCATGACAAGTTTCAACCTGTTTGGTGTAGTCAGTCTGGTGGGAGCTTCACGAGGGAAGGATGCTTAAAATGTGCCATAAATCATGGATCACACAGTGCATTTCACTAGAAGTGCAGGATTGTGGGCTTCAAATTCCAGTTTTTAAGGAAATGTCATGCCAGAAGATGAAACGTGTCTATGTTCAGAATCCAAAGACCAAATTTCAGAGTTCTAAGTGGAAATTACATTTTTTTTCTTTTTCTCTTTGTTCTTATCACTCAGTTTTCTTCATGAGAAAGAATAGGTCAATCAAGATCCATCAAGGTGATAAGATTGAGTCACAATTCCTGGATGGAATTGTGTGCTAAGTTTGTATTCAGGAAGACTGCAGTGAACAGTAAATATTCTATGGACTAATTAGAGCATTTGAGAAAAAATATGTATCTCAGAGGGGAAGAGGATCAAGAAATGGAGGGAGGAGGGAAGGAGGGAAGGGAGAAGGAATTTTAAAATTTATTGGGATCTGTTATGTACATGCACAAACTCCACACAAAACAATATTAATATTATATACTGCAAAACATACAAAAAAAGGAAGGGGCTCAAGGGATGCATGGAGTGGGGAGGGAAGGGAGAGAAAAGGAATTATGTGTTATGTACCAAATTCCCACAAGGAATGGAAACATCATGTACTGCACATATATACTAAGAAATTTAAATATAAAACTATACATAGAAAACAGCCTGATTGGGCTGGTGATATATCTTAGTGGCATAAGCGCCTGCCTAGCAAGCACAAGGTCCTGAGTTCGATCCCCAGTATCGGAAAAACAAAAAACAAAAAAACAGCCTGATAAATGGGTATAAAGGACCTCATTTAGCTTCAGGACCACACTGTTTGCCATACCTTCCTATGGGACAGTGAGTTCTGTTAGGTGGAAACAGAATGGCTGTCTTCACCCACCCTCTTCACCTGATCTGGCTTCATCCACTTCTGGCTCCACCACAAAGCCAAAAGGACCATGAAAGGCTAACACCTGAGTCAGCTCAGGACCTAAAGCAGCCACACCAGGGCAACTGAAGACACTCATCTAAAATACCTTCCAGAACTACTTCTGAAAGTGGCAAGAATTGCACAAGAAATGCGATCACAGTCAGTAGGGAATATTTTAAAGGGATTCATGACAATTGTGTCTTTCACTGTAGTAATTTTTTAAAAAGTAAACATTTATTGTACCTCTAAATCACAACTTTTAATCCCTGATAGTTCACTAAAACATGTATGCCATCTTCCAAAGCTAACTATATGGCTTCGATTATTATTTGTATTAGCAGAAAGAGAAATGCAGAATTGAGAATGGCAAATGCCCCCCAGAGGTTCTAATTTTTTAGAAAGGCAAGCTTCAAGTACTCACATGTCTTATATTCAGGCTATGCTATGGGGGTTATCACAAGGGGAATAATATAATACAGGACATACATGTTATAAGACTATTTATAATAGCCACCCAAAGAATCATATACAAGAAAGTACAGGAAATCTGTCCACACACTGAGGACCAAAGAATGCAGCTGAGGGCCTGGATCCCATGATAATGTCCTACATGAATTCAGTTGAAAACCTAGAGCTCATAACAGTGCCTCCCACGAGACTAGCTGGAGGCCTAGAGCCCATGACAATATCTCATGCAGGCCTGGTGCATGGATCTGCGCTGGGAAGGCCCAAAGGTCTGGTGGAATATAACAAATCTATGCCAGTGGGATGAAGTATCTGTGCTAACAGGCTGAAGGATCTGCACTGGAGTCAGGAAGCGATTCTCAAAATGAGGACCAGAGCTACCCCAAAATGAAGTTCATCAGGAAGGCCAGAATGACGAGCGCCTCCAAGAGAACTAGCAGCTCCTTACAGCTTCTCCCAGCTCCCAACAGCCTTTTCTTCTTCAGTTCTGCCTCGTATGTTGCTGGCAACAATCTTCAGGTGGGCCTCCCACACCCAGCCCCATGCGTATTAAGTTAGGCTGGGTGTTACAAGTTCACCACTAGTTGTCAATCCACCACAATATATAAAAAAAGAATTCAACAAATATAAAGTATTGAATTAAATTCAAGCATAATATGAATTAATGGATTAATTACTCAGGCTGCCAGTGCACCTGTGAAGCCATGCCTCGATGAGTTTTCAGTTCCCTATCTGAGACTTTTCTTTAGTCCTGAATTTATTTGCCCTTTGATTCTATGAGCCACTCCTATATCCTTTCAGTAGGTTTCACTATTTTGCTTGAGCTTAAATTTTAATATCAACCCTCACTTGAATATACAGACCTATAAAACTAAATTACATGAGACTAAATTGAATCAGAGACAATATTTCATGCTACCATTATGCTAGCACAATAAAGTAGAAGTTACTATTCACTCTTTTCTATAGTTCAAATAGTAGGTTTGTCTTGAATTAAATCCATTCTGAAATGTAAACATTGATACCTCTTCCACTGGAGAATAAGAATGGTAGTGAACATTCAAACTGTGACACTAAATAAAAGTTGTTTATCCAAAATAGTTAAGGCATGAGTAATAACTCTTGTTTAAATGTTGAAACAATTTAAAAGTTGTTATGTGTTCATAAAAGTTGGTAGGTTTAAGTGATAAAATTAATTACAGATGATTTTAAATTTTTAAAAACTTGTATTAGTGAAAGCATATGGCCAGACCTTTTGCTTCTAGGTACTCATTCAAAAACTTTTTAAAAGAGAAAGAAAGAAAACCTAGGTCTACAGAAAGACATCTGTCACCCTATGTAGCAGATTAATTCATAACAACCTCAAATTAGGAAGGAAAGGAGTGAAATGAATATCGCAGGAGGAGGAGGTAGTAAATTTAACATTCATATAAAGGAGTACTTAAAAGTAATAACGTGGATGGATCTCAGAAAGCTGCATGAAGCAGAAGCTGGAGGCAAATGAATATATATTTTATTATGCTACTCATATGGTGTTTAAATTGCAAAGCCTAATCTTTAGGGAGAAAATATCAGAACCTGCTTCCCTTGAGGGAGGAGGTACTTCTGAGAAATGAGCACAAGGGCCATTCAGCATCTGGGAAAATACATATTAATGGCAGCTGTCTATACTAAGGGACACATTTTTCAAACTCAAACTGTACATTCATGTTCTCTATATTTTAATTTGTCTGTGACAAATCTCAATAGTGAAATGATGATGTTCAGTATATAAAGAATCATTGCAAGACATCCAGAAGAGATGAAGCACTTCATTAGTTTTGTGTCATGAGAAATTTGAGTACTTTTAGTGTCACTACTGAGGTCCAAACCCTTGAGACTGCACCTCTGGCGCACACACACACACACACACACACACACACACACACACGTGCATGCACATGCACACAGTTACATGTATACACACATTTTTCTGACTATGCACTATATTTGCTACCCCTGGAATTTCTGAAGTCATAATTCAGCTCAGGTGGCCAAAGCTCCACCTTGCAACTACCATTATTGCTTTTGTCACCAAATTAGGCAGTTCTCTGTGTCAAATACTTCCTAGGACAGGTCTAGCATCAGTGTAACTGAGAAGCAAATTCAAGATTTATAACTGTGTCCTAGTCTAGGTTATAGAGCTGTGTTCCAGAGATTGTAGAGAAAAATTCTATGGCTCGGCTTCTATAGGCCATGTAAAATTTCTTGTTACTTCATCAGCTTTGCTGAACTGGAGACACAATGCTCAATACCCACAATTTAAAGGAGGAGAAATTTACTTTTCCTTGCAGTTTCAGGGGATGCAGTCCATGATTATCTGGATCCTAGGCAGAAACGTGATGGCAGAGGGCATGGTTAAGCAAAGATGCTTAGTTTATGGTGGCCAAGGAAAAGATCAGAGGAACAGTGTCAGACAGGAAAGGGCCAGGGCCCATACGTAGTACTCAAGGTCACACCTCTATGACTTATACAGATACACATAGTAGTTTGCCGTACTCATCTCCATGGTGTCTCCTAAACCAATCAAGTTGACAGTCTTAATTCTTGCTACCTTACCAAGGTACATAAAGTGGGAGTTCTCCAGAGAGGGTTTGAAGTGCAAGTTCTCCAAAGCATATCTACTTGCTCTCCATGACAATTTTTTTCTTCACAGGGAGTTGAGCCAAACTACAGCTTCTCTTTTTTTTTTTTTTCAGCTTGTTGCAGTATTTGTCTGTGTCTGAGGTTATTTTAGTGGTGAGTAGAGATGGCATGTGTACCTTTCAAGCTTAGGCTAAAGAGAATGTGCAAGGGTCCTATGCAGTATTTTTTCCTACAGTCACTGAAAACCACAACTCAAATCTAACCACATATTAATAATTTCCTAGGAGAAAGTGGAGCAAGAAGACAAAACACCTTATCCTTAAACGATGTTACCTGACAACTTGGAAATCCACCGCAGATTATTATGCATGAGGAAAATGATCTTGCACCTTTTAAAATCCACTTGGTTACAATTGCCTAAATTTATTGTAATACATGATAACTTTCAACAGCAACAACCAAAACTAACACAGTATATCACATTTATCTGTAGTAATGTCACTTACATTGAGACTATAATCTAGGTTAAAAAAATGCATTGTTGACTGTACTTTCAGTTATTTTTGTTCTTTATTTGTCCACTGGAGAAAGTTCAATTTCAATTTCAATTGAAAAGGAGCCTTTTACTTGAAAACCATTTTTTTTGAAATATCAAGTATATGTTTAAGTACACATTATTGCTTCTATTTGTTACAAAATAGTGATTCTTAAAATTATAAAATATTTCCCGTATTAGTGTTTTGAGGGTTATTTTAAAGCATACCATCTTTTATTTTCCTGTCACTAAGAATTAAATTTTTTATTAGCGCCCGTTGGCGGGACACTATGGACACATTTACCCCAGGGAGTTAGTATTGCAGAACCCACCTTGGTTATTCTTTCATCCCCTTCCCCTGGCATCGCACTCGCTCCATCCAACTGCGCTCCCCTTTCCATCTAGAAAAGCTGTAAGGAATGAAAAGACAGAGAGAGAAGTGAAGAAAAAACAGGAAATAGAGTTCTTTGGGTTTTTAAGTGTTTAGAATCTGAAATGAATTCTGCACAGTGTTTCTTATTTCCCCAATAATCTTCCCATTTTACTTATGTAATTCACAAGTCCTTATTTACCATTCAAATCCCAGTTTATAAACAGTATCTTTTATAAGTCTTAGTAAGCAGTCGGTTTTTTTGTGTTGTCTGTCTTATTTTCAAATTTATACATTATTCTATTTTGATATTCCCTCAGTATTTTAAAGTGTTTCTTTACATGTCCACCTCCCTTATGAATTTTGAGATGCTATGCAGAAGCTCCAATGTGCCTTTCTTTTTAATATTCTCTGAGTCTGACACATGATAAGAATATTGCAAATATTTTCTAATTGAATTTCATAGCATTATGGCAAAGTCCATAGTGTACTCCTGTAACATAGCAGTAAGCACAGTTTTCACTTGACTAGCAAGAAATAATGTGTTTCTTAATGTTTCTCACAATTCTTGATGCTGTTTAAAATGTATTTGATTCTAGTCCATACTCCTTCAAAGCATAACATAAACAAAGGGAGGAAATTTTTCCATATAAACATATTAATCTCTGAAATCTAAAATATTGATATTCAATTGTCTAAATATAAACTGCAATCTTCCCTTTTTCTCAGTATCTCAATATCGAATGCTCTTTGATTTCATCAAACATTTTAGCACCTTTACCTTGAAATATTTTCAGTTTAAAAGCTTCTGTGTAACGTCATTCTTTTCTTTCCAATCAAAGGAATGATAACTTAATTAACCATTGAGTGTTTGCTTTCTTCTCCTACAGAAATCCAAAAATTTTTTCTACCTACATACATTTAAAAATTCACTTATCACATCTAAAGTTGAATAGTTCAGTGTTTATAGGAGAACATGTTTTAAAAGGTGATAGCCTGTCAGATTCGTAATTTTTATGCTTTTTAATGAAATTTCTAATTAATATTTACTGATGTCTTATTATTTCACCCTAAGACATATTTGGCACCATCTGTAAGAATTTTTTTCACATTTTTCTCTTATTTTTCATTTTTCATCAGTAAGGAGTCTCATTACTTAAAACTGGGTGCCGTCTAAAATAGGTATTTACCAATGAAATCATCATCACGCTGAAGTTAATAAAGGTGTTTGGTCCCCACCCCTCCATCTCCTCATGCTAGTTGGTCATCTCTCTCTACCGCCCCTCCTACCCTCTCCCTTTTCTCAGACAACGTGTGCCTGCTTCCTTTCATTTACATTATAATTTACATTTTCTAATACTTAGTATAAATCTTTTCTACCTTCACTTAGTATGAAAAGTTTTAGAGTCACAGATGTTACATACAACAAAAGTTGTTTATCTTTTACTGCCTCATGGTGTTCTACTGTATTGATCTAGTAAACAACTTTTATGCATTTAGCTGTCGATGAGTATTGAATTATTTTCTATTTAGAGCTATTAGAAAGAAATGAACATTTTGCAAAACCTCTTGGACATTTACTTTCATTTCTTTTTGCAAGAAGTTAAATGAATTGGCTACATGGTAGGTATAGCCTTAAATTTTAAAAACTCTCAAATTCTTTTTCAAGTAATTGTATCATTTTTCAGTTCCTCTTAGCAGTTTTTAGAGTTCCAAGTGTTTATTGGTGCCAAAACATGCTGCCATCAGTATTTAATTTAACCTGTTCTACTGGTTGTAAAGTTATCTCTCACTGAATATTAATTTATATTTACCTGATGACTAGTGACATTGAATATTTTATGTCCAGACCTTATACTTATATTCCATAAATGTGCTGCAGGGAAGTGAAGGCTCCAGTTTTTGATCACTTTTAATGGACCTTAAGTTTTTTATTGAGTTCAACTAGTTAAATATTGTGGAGCACTGCTAATCCAGTTTTGATCTTTTAAAAATTATTTGGGCTATTCTAGAACCTTTGTATTTCCATATAAATTTTACAGTCAGTTTATAATTTCTTTTAAAAAGCCTGCCACAATTCTAATCTCACTTGATTTGGTCTACAGATCAATTTGGGGACAATTAATATATTAACAATATTGAGTCTTCTAATCCCTTAACAAAGTATATATAGTATATTAATTTTCTCAGACTGCCATGTGTACTACTACAGACTAGTGGCTAAAACAACTGAGATCTGTTGTCTACTCCAGGTGCTGTTTAAATTGTATGTGCTTGTATTCCATTTTCTCTAAGACTGAAAGCCCTAAATCAAAATATCTTCAGGATGGACTCATTTCGAGGGCTGTGAGAGACAAGGATCTGTCCCACAACTTTCTCCTAGGGCTATAGACAGCCAGCTTCTCACTGGGGCTCTTCACATATTCTTCTCCTGTGTGAGACTTTGTGTTCATGTTTCTCCTTTGAATAAGGCCTGTAAACGTATTGATTTAGGCTCCATCCTGAAAATCCTTAACTTCTTGCATCTGGATTGACAGTTTCCAAGTAAGGCCAGATGGTGAAGATCTGGACTTCAGCCTTTAATTCAACTTGTAGCTAGAGGTGATTACCATGTGCAGTGTATTTTGGAATATCTCTCACCCACAAATTAAGATGTCCAGTTCTCAAATATTTGTCACATGATTCTATCTAATTTATTGCTATAGGAAAGTGAAATCCTGTTCTACATCAAGAAGGCAGTGAGAGGGCTGGGGATATAGCTCAGTGGAATAAGTGCTTGCCTAGCAAGCGCAGGGTCCTGAGTTCGATCCCCAGTACTGCAAAAAAAAAAAACAAAAAACAAAAAAAAAAGAAGGCAGTGAGCCAAAGTATTTGGAGAATATCACTACTTCTTTCAATAAGGTTATTAATATTTGTATAGTAGATGGTCTATAAATTAATATCTAAATCATATTCTTTATGGATTTTTCATGTACATTAAATGTTCTCTTAGTTACTTTTAATTGTAGTTGTAGAAAAATGTAAGAGTCAAATAATTGATATTCCTATGTTATTTATTTATGTAATTTATATTGACAGAAAATTATAGATGTTTTCAGATGTAGACAAAGCCTTAATTGAAATAGGTCATGTGAGCGCCAGCTGATGCAAAAGCTTAATGAAATCATAGTAAAACTAAATCTTCTTAAGGTCAGAGCATATTAAATAAAAGGATAGCTTCCTGAAGACTGTGGCATTCCAAATTATATTCTTATTTAGCTTATAATTAAAATAAAACCTTACTTCTCTGTGAAATGAAAAGATTATAATATACATATACATGCAGGAAAACACCTTTGAAACCTAATCCATGCTTCATGAATAATACTCTGTTGAAACTTATTTCTTTTAATAATACTGAATTTTATTACCTTGTCTTTTTAATATTAAATATTAAACTTCAGGACAAAATTTTATTAGTTTTGTTTTCTTGTTTTTGGCATTATCATAAAAATAGTGCAAGATGTCCTATCATCCATCACAAAGTTTATTTTCTGCAGGTTTCTCCATTTTTCTCGTTTGTTTGTTTGATGAACTTAGCTTACTGTTATCAAAAATTTACTAAATGTGATTCCTCATATATATGAACATTTCTTTTATCCATGTAATAGTGATTACCACAAAGCAAAAACAATTTAAAATATTCCTAGAATATCCATAAGTAAATATAAGAGAACACTGTAGGAAATGAATGAATACTGGAAGTACAATAATAAAACAAGAAACATTTCTCAAAGTATAAAATATTTAAATGGAATTGAGACTCACTATAAATTTGTTCTGTTTTTCAAGGCTAAATTTATATAAAATCTACTCTTGAAAGTCTATTTACTTTTGTAAAAATATATTCTTCAGAATACTTTAAAACCAAAATCATTCAGTGGTAGAATGAAAGTGAAGTAAGGCATAATTTTTAGTTTAGAGAAAAAAATTTTGAAAAGCTAGGGATATAGCTCGGTGTGAAGGCTCTGGGTTCAATCCTAAGAGATCTATCTATCTATCTATCTATCTGTATGGGGCTGGGGATATAGCTCAGTGGAATAAGCGCCTGCCTAGCAAGTGCAGGGTCCTATATATATATATATATATATATATATATATGTATATATATATACACACACACACACATATATATATATATGGTTTTATCTTAACATATACAATGTGAGTTATAATTAATTTGTATCTAAAGGTTGTTACATAATAGGTCAAAATAGTAAAGCTGTGAAGAGAAAGACTGTTACTCAGTTGATATCCAACTCACAATGGCATAGTTCTGACTCATTTTGTTGTTAATCTAGCCACTAAAAAATATTTTATTGTTTATTCAACTATAATTTGAGTAACCACTGAAAGTCACTCTGGAAAAGTGGCAGAGAGGAAGCAGGGCCAGGGAGGAGCTTCTGGTTGTGCTGGTCAGTGTCCTTGGTTGTACTGCCGACAATGTGTGGGAATGAATTCATGATGGTTGGTGAAGTACTTAGAAACTGCTACAGGAATTTCAAGAAACAATGGAGGACATCCTCTGCACTGGTGGAAAGGAGAAAGCTGAATTTTGTGTTCCTGCTTATCAGGATAATTCTGCCATCACTCCGCATTCCCCCAGCCAAACTGTATTTCTACAGTATGGTTGTCTCCACTTTCTCCTTATTTCTGGGACACAACAGACTCCTAAAACTGCCCATGTGTGAAATGCACAAAGGTAAAAATGTAGAGGACATGTGTACACCTCCTGTTTAGTGGCCTTTTCATTAAGTTACATTACGTGGCCTGTGAAAGATTGTCTTTGCCTTACTTTACTATCTGAATTTCTATTCACTTTATGTCCTCAATGACTGGTAAGCAAAACTGAATGAAACGAGTAGATTAAAAGAGAAATTAGGTATGTCATCAGTGACATTCAGGTACAAATTGCAAGGACTTGAAGTAAACCAAGATGATAAAGAGAAATCACTTTGAGGATTTGTGGTGCATTTCATTGATATGTGATTGCCATAATTAACATACATCACTTGGGTTCATAAGGAACCTTGGAAATTTGAACAAACAACAAACAAAGGACCACTGCAACCAGGAAAATGTATGAGCAAATTCTAAACATAATTTGGTGTCTAAAAATGCAGCAAAGAAATGCACTTGTAGTAATATTGCATGCCATAATCAAAGTTTGTTCTTATTTCTTCATTGATCAGTTTATTTAAAAACAAAGTGAATAAATAAACCCTGCTGAAAATGCACAGAGAGCTGTAATCTGTTTTTCAAATTGACTAGCAAAATGCATACATAGTAGCGTGGTTAATGAACCATAAAACATATTACTCATTACTTTATTCAGAGGTGTGTGTACTAAAAATCTTGTTGCCTAAATCTGTAGCTATTACTAAAGAGATGCATGGAAAGCTAACATTACCTTCAAAAATGTGTGGACTGAAACAATTCTATAATTAAGGAAAACCAATTGGGTGTGAGCTGTACTTTATGTGTGTATCATGCCATCTCCAGTGTTATGTACCAGTTTTGCGTGGTGATGTTCTTAAAATATCCCAGTATTCAGAACTTGTTTTTATTTTTTTTAAAGACAAAAGAATGGAGACATATGACAAAATTATACAGTAAATAGAAGGGAATTAACACTGGATGTTGTAATACATAATGTTATCTTCACATTAGTTAACACAAAAACATTAAAGAGAAGATAGTAGGGAATTTGCACTGAATGCTGTATAATATAAAGTTATCTTCACTTCTGTTAATACAAAAATGATTGAGGAAATACAGAATTATAGAGAACATAGAAGGGAATTAGCTCTGGATGCTGTCCTACATAATGTTATCTTCACCTTTGTTACTCAGTTACACAGATGATGGCCCAATTGATCATTCAATTTTTCTCCTCCCTCATCTCCATTGCCCAACCACTCAATCAGTCATCTTCCCTGTGATAACAACTGTACTCCTGGGTTAATCTATACCCCTGGACTCTTGCCTTGGGACGAGATATAGCTGCCTCAGACTAAACTATAACATACATGGGTGTATACAAACCGCCATGGTCGGAGGTGGAAAAGCACATATGCTCACAGCAGACCGCCTGGCTCCACCCCGTCGCCATGCTATGGGTGGGGGCTGGTCCAGTCCGTGAGGTGCCCTCAGCGGGGCCCTCAGCAGAGCAGCCACGGGGCCCATAGCGCAGCAGCTGCGGGGCCCTCAGTGTAGCAACCGCGGGGCACGCATCCCTGTCGGGGCGCCCTCGGTGACCCATTTGGCTCTGTCCCGTTGCCTTGATGCCAGAGGCCCTGTCTTCTCCCACCTCCTTCTGATCTCCATCATTACCGTTCCCCACCCCTTCCAGCTGGGCACTGGACGAACTTACGATGCTTGGTATAAGGGCTTGAAATCTCTCTGGCCCATTCTCACTGTGTTAGTTCAGGGTATGAACTGAGACTAAAGATTAGTTCTAGAATAGAGTTGGAGGACTTTTCTCGCGTCTGCTGTATGGAGTATGTTGTTGTTTTTCAGACTCCCAGTCTGCTGCTTTTCATCTAATCCATCGCTATGGGCTCATGCAAGGTTCATATGTGCTAGCTATAAGGAGACCCTCTTGGTGCTCACATTAATAGTTCGGGGTGAGTCCTTAAGTCTGTGGGTTCATCCCATTGTTGGAGGCGCTTGCCCAAGCCCCTGAGACTCCAGGTGCTCCCAGAAAGAGTTCAGGGCGGGAGCTGAAGCCCAGTAACTCAGTTCATGCTTCCTGCCTGATGCTGGAGTGAGAAAGGCATGGGGCCGTGTGATCCACCTCCATCTGCAGCTCTCTCTTACTGTTGTGCCCCAGGTCCCATTTGTTCCTTGGCTGGATCCCTGGGATTTGCTGTGGCTCTGGGGTCGCTGCCAATGCACCCCACCGCTCCCCACTGGCAGCCGCCCACACTGACACATAGACAATTAAAGAACTACAAAATTACACAGAATATAGAAGGGAATTATCTGTGAATGCTAATTTACCTAATATTACTTTCCCACTTATTACTCTTTATACTGGTGGTGGCTCGCTTGAAAATTCAAATTCTTTCCTCCCTCATCTGCATTGCTCTACTCTGCTGTCGTACTGCATAGGGTGGGGGCGGAGGTGAGTGGGTTCTGTTCGTCCTCTATGGCGTCACTTGTCAACCCCCAGTGGGGCCGCCCGGGCTCATAGAGCCGCCCACGGACAGAGGGGCCACCCGGGCCTGCAGAGCCGTCCGCACCCACAGCCAGTGCCTGTACTCCGGGTCTGCTGCTCTTCATCAAACGTGTTGCTATGGCTTCTTGCAAAGTTCATATATGTAAGCTGTAAGTAGGTCCTCTTCGTGTTGTTAATAGTGTGGAGTGAGTCCTGAAGTCCGTATAATCATCCCATTATTGACAGAAGAATTTGTTGATTACTCCTGCCGCCTAGTCTCTCCTTGTTCACAATGAGTATTCAGAACTTGTTGATTTAGGATTTCAGTATAATTTTGTAAATTACTGCTGTCTTTCAGTATTTCATTGTTCAGTGAATAGCTAATTAATACCTTGTCATTTACTGCAGAATTTCTGCCTTGATTAAGATTTCTGGGGTTTGCCTTAATCAGTATTCCTTGGCCTAACATTCCTAGGTATTCACTACCATCCAATTCATTTCCTCTGCTACAGATAGACTTGCACTTCTCAACTTTTTTCCTCTATCTCCAGGCTTTCATCTGTATTTTAGTAAGAGATGCTACTCCAAGATAGCTGCATAATGGACCTCGCATAGCAACTTACAAATAGAGAGTAGCCAGTGGTCCTGATTTTCCCAAGATTGATCAGTTTCCTAGGTTACAGTACTTTCAGTGCTACAGTTAGGAAAAATAGAGGACAAATTAGGAGGATAATATCACTCCAAATATGACCTGTCTTAAATAAATGTAAAATTCTTTTACTCACACCTTTTTATTGTTTCTTAGCTCACATGGACAAAAGATCCTCTGACCCCTGAGCAATACAGTGGTCCCTGCTATATCTTGGTTCACTTATTGTGGTTTCACTGTGTTGCAGGTTTTTAAAAAATATATATCTAATTCTGTATTGCAGAGTTTTCACTATATTGTGGGATTTTGTCATATATAGGTATTTTATAATATTTCTGATTTTACTTGTTTTTGCCTAAAAAATTTAAAACAGTACAAAATATTAATTCAGACATATTAAAAGAAAATTAATGCAAAACAAAATACAGTATATCTTTCATCAGCAGGTGAATACCATACTGCACATAGGGGAAATGCAGTACGCCACTTCTGCTCGCACAAGTTTGCCAATGTGAGATTGTACACAGTGCACTATTGGCTGATGGAATGGAAGGTAACCAACAAGAGCACTGTTCTGTATCCTGGGCGCTGACCGGCTCAGTGACTGTAGTATCAGTATCTCTCCTTGTGCCCTAGACATCAATGCCTGATCTCTGCATGTAGTGTTGCTCTGTGATGTGTTTTTGTGAAATTTTTGTAAAAGTTTTAATTTATTTCAAGCCCTATGATGCCATCCAAATGTTCTGCTCCTTCTAAGGCTCCTTCAGTCAAATGCACTATCACTGAGCTATACCCTCCTTCTAAGCCTTCTGACAGTGAATCCACGTGCCAGAGGAAGATGCTTACCATCAAACATAAGGTGGAAGTTCTCAACATGTTACAGGAAGGCCAAAGCTATGCGGTTGTAGGCTGCCATTACAGGATCAACGAATCTACTGTTCACTACATAAAGAAAGATGAGAAGAATATTAAGTCTTTGCAGTCTTTTCACAAGCCTTGCTAAAAGACTCCAAAGAGGGTGCTCACTTCCTGCAATAAGGCCATTGTGAGGATGGAGTCTGCATTGGCCTTGTAGAGAAATGACTGCAGAAAGAAGAATATCTCGCTGGATTCCAACACTATCTGGACAAAGACCAAGAAACTATGACAGTTTTGGGGAAAGCATGGGTGCTCAGGATGGTGATGAGGATGAAGGTGAGGACAACAGCACAGAAGCAGGGCCGTCGAGGGCTTCTCCCAGCAGACCAACCCCATTCAGTGCCAGCAAGGGATGGGTGGACGAATTTCAGAGATCATCTGGACTCAAGAGCGTTTCTCTGCACGGAGAAGCTGCCTCTGCAGGTAAAGCTGGAGCTGAGCAGTACCTGAGCAACAATGTTCAAACCCATCATCCAGGAAGGGGGCTATAAGCCTGAACAAGTTTTTAACATGGATGAGATGGCTTATTTTAAAAACGGATGCCATCTCCCACTTTCATTATGACTGACAAAGCCAAAACTCCTGCTTTTAAGGCCCCCAAAGGTCGAGTAACTCTGATTATGTGTAGAAATGCTGTGGGCTTTATTACAAAACTAGGTCTTATTATAAATCAAAAAGCCCATGCTCTTCTTGGCTGTGCAGAACACTCATCCCATCGTCATCACCTTCATCACCATCAGTACTGCACAGCTACATAATTCATGATCGTCATCGTTCAAGTTGTAGTATACTTCACTAGTGAGTACCCATATGGAATTTTACCTGTGGTTAAAATTACGTAGGTTAAGACTATAAACCGTGTTTAAGAGCATATGAAGTGTTTATAAGAGTGTGGGAAAGGTTAATAAGACAGTGGGAAAGGTTTCTAGGAATGCAGTTTATAAAGCCTTGAAATATATATAAATAACAAAATAAATATAAGGACGCTACTTCACAGATTTTCACCTATTGGGGGTCTCTGGAACATAACTCCCATGATAGATGAGGAATCACTGTAGTGATAAACAACTTGATTTTTGAATTCTGACAATAACAGTAAATATACAAACTCTCATGCAGTGAAAAAGCAAAGTATAACTCAGAGATCAACTTCCAGACATGATAACCATATTAAATATGCCAGTATTTAAAATGAAAGAATGGAATGTTAGATTCTTCTGCCAAGGTATATGATAATTATTTAAATGAACACCTATGCAGGTATAGATAGTAAGACAGGAGAAAAATCAAATTGTGTTTCATTTAAATGTAGGGAAGTAATGATTATGAAGTGAGCTCTTGATATCAGAATGAGAGCTAAAATCATATTGCCACAGATTTCTGGCTCTGAAAACTTAAGCAAGTTAGTAAGTGGTTCTCATCTATAGCTAGGGATGAATATAATTTCTACTTAGAAATTGGAGTAAGGATAGAGACAACCTATGATATGTGCCTGAAAGAACAGAGGCTCAATGAGTCTTAGTTAATATATTGGTTATTTATTAGTGCGTAAGAAACTTGAATAAACAGTGATTTAAAATAAGCAACATTGATTCAGCTAAAATTCTGTGAGTTGTCAATTAGCTGGATTTACTGCTGAGTGTATAATTACACTCAGTTATATATCTGTAGATTGCCTCCAAAGATGGCTAGCTAGTTCTTAAAATCTATAATGCTAACTCAGGGTTATTGACAGTGCAGATTAGAGTTTCAAGACTCTAAGAGAGAAAGCTCCAAAACTTCTAGAGGCCTGATTTCAGAGCGGGTGTGTTTGTCATCGTTGTAATAACAAGTCAAATCATGTCAGAAGCCTGCAGAGATTAGAGCAATAGAAAAATTGACTCAATCATTTGATGTAAACATGGTTTCAAATTATTATGGCTATTTGCAGTTTTTTTTATATCCAGACATAATTATTCCTGTATTTTCATATAAAAGGTATTTCATCAGTGCATATTGAAAGATACCTGTGTTCTTCATTTAAATATGTCATACATGAAATGTGGAAGTAAACTTTTCATGCATTCGATTACAAGAATGTGTAGCACTGTGAAACACTTGCAGTAAACTCTCAAAGAGAAATCTACGGAAGAGAGTCACCGAGTTGATGAAGAACGGGAGCACCACTGCTGTTGTTCACTGGTGCAGCATTCTTTACGCTCCACAGAAGCACATACAGTGTGGACATTTATCAATTTCAAACAACGCAAAAATGACACATTAATGGAACAAATTGACCACACTTGATTAGTACTTCATATAGTGCATGGAAATGTACGCGTATAAGAATGATATCTATTCTCTCTCTCTCCATTTTGCTCATCCTGTGTTTCCTAATTTACATGGACACTAAATATGTATTATTAATTTTTCAAAAACATATTGTGGCTCTTTTGATGAAATTTGTAATAAAAATGTGAAGTGACTTAATAGGGAAATAACTGTCTCTTTAGAAAAACTGGAAACGAAATCAAAATTACTAGACAAGCAACACCCAAGTACCTCAGTGTGATGGATAAAGATGACATTTACAAGGCTTGGTAATGCAGAATAGTAAAGTTTACAGGAGATTAATCTAATATTGGAGGCAGACCATTTTTCACAAGAGCGGAATCATAATTCAGCTGCCTCTCCCTGACAAGGTCAAAATTTACCACTGTGCGCACTTAAAGACTGCAGCTGGAGCTGCTTCACCACATCTTAAACCCGGTTCTGTATGATTTCATATGTGAAACCAAATTCTGTGGAAAGAATCTGTTTTTAATATATTAAGAAGAGAAGTAAGAAAAACGATGGAAACTTTATGCTCCACTATACTACAGAAAATAGAAGTGTAGTTTGATACATAATTAATCAGAATGATCAGCAGCTGGATTTCATCCATATTACTGGGAATTATAAAGCAAAACAAAGCCGGCTGTTCTTTCAGCACATCAACTCCTTTACTGTCTCAAGAGCTAGTCTGATTAAGACTAACACGATGTGATCATTTTCATCACATTGCAGCTGTTCTTACAGTGTTTAGATTTCAAAATCAGCATATGCTATATATTCAGGAACTTCAATAAATTAAATTCACATCTGTGTTATTTACAAGGTTCCAAACTTAATTGGTTTCAAGGCTAGGTTGCAAGCCTAATTGGCATACATTCGCTAATACAGTAGGCATACACCCCTCCAGAGGATAATACACTTTAATAAAGTAGGTATATTTTGAGTAGGATTTAGGTTTCTTCTTTAGATATTTGTGAAGGATTGTGAAAGACCCGGTAAAGTGCATGGAACTTAGAAAGTACAAACATGAGTCTAAGAATATAAGTCATACACTAAGCATGAGAAAAAATAAACATAATTTAAAAATTGATACTAGTGTTCAAATTATTTGTAAATGGCATTAAATGATACAAATGCATAACTTAACAGTTTACATTCTATTTCTTAAACAATCTTCTAATTCAAATGCTATTCATATGCTATTCAAGTATATCTTATTTGTTATAATAAACTTGCTTTGCTTAAAAACCAATACCATTTAGGCAGTGCTATTCCCAACATCACCATTCCAAATATAACTTAAACCACTTCCACTTACGCTATTTCTTCTTTTAATAGCCCATTTCTCAGTCATATCATTTTCCAAGATTTTATTATCGCAAATTGAAGGAAGGAAATGTTAAGAAAGTATATTATACTTCAAGCAAGATTTTACTTATTTTTAAAAATCTTCCATTTGTGTTTTTCTGGGAAACTTTTTCTCTTAAATATTCAATTGGTCTCTTCCCATTGCCAAGTTCACCTGTATTAAACCTTGCTATGGGGTGGACCCCAGTGCTTTAGCAATTGTCCAGCATACATAGTCCCTATGTTCTATCCTCAGCATTGCTATATACATGTATACATAGACATATACACACATGCATGCATGTAAACATACATACATAAAAATAATTTTAAGCCAAACAAAACTACTTTAAACCTATAATACGTTTTTCTTTTAAGTAGTAGTTCTCAAATATAAACATAAACATATTGTAGATTACCAGACTCTATCTCAGAAATTCATTATGTCTGAGATGTGCAAGAAAATGCTTTTAAACAGTACTCTAGATAGCAACAATCCATACCTGGAAAATTGTATATCCATATTTAAAAAAATAAATTTCTACCTTATGCAATAATGTTCTACTTTTAAAATTCTAGAAGCATAGTATTGGATGGAATAATAGATGAAAAGCAATACAGGCTTGCATGGTAGCACAGAGGGATAACAATTACTGTAACATGATCTTCATAATCAGTGAAAGAAATTATTGTTCCATAACCTTGAAATTTTCTTTCAAAGCCTTAAAACTTTCTTATTGTTGATTACAATTATATTGCACATGAAAAATGTCATAAAACTACAGGTTGTTTAGTACCAAGTTAAACTATAAAAACACCAAGAGTTACTATTTTGTTTCCTTGATAAAAAGTATAAACAGTATCTGTCTTTTTTAATTGCCTAACGTAGTTCAGATCATGCATCTTTCCTATGCTTTGGAGAATTGCAAGAAGTTGTTATCTTCCAATGCTTTATCCATAGTGCACTGCAAGCTGTGAAAAATCTCTAAGAGATCCTTTCATGTGAAGATTTTTTTCTCTTAAACAAATGTCATTTCCTTCAGGACCTTATCTTTGTCTTCACAATTCCTTCATCAATTAAGTGGATAAATTGGCTGTCACTGCTGTGCATCTAGGATCTTTCAAATGACAGCAGAGTCAACACTCTCACGCCAGGTATTTCTTGTAAAAATTCATTTCTATTTACTTTTAAGTTCACTGCCAGGGTCATCATTTTATTTCTCTTACTGTATTTTCATAATTTTTCATCAATTCTGTTTTTTGTCAATCCATTATTTTGACATGTCATATAAGTCTATCACTGAAAGACAAGACAACATACTCACAAGTATTGCTGTCCATGAATCTAATAAATATATCCTGAGCAAACATTAGCAGACTTTGAAGGAAGTGATAAGATTTGTACCAATTATGGTGTCAATCTGTATGTCTCTGTTGTTTATTGGACCAATCTGTTGACTGGTGAGCACCCAGTGAAATTTATGTTTTGTGCAATCACTCACAGTCAATATACCAGGGGGACTAGAATTTGAGTTATGTATTTGGGGGACAAGTGTTATTTTACTGAACCATGGTGTCTGAAATTTGAATGTACTACACTCAACAAAGCAAGGGGTATTCACATTTTAAAATCTTAATAAGTAAATACTAAGACTATTCCATGCTCCTGAATATAGAAAATTTATTTATAAGCATGATGCTAATATTTTATTCAAAATAATCCAATTTTTACACTACAATAAAAACTATTGTTAGTCAACAGACAACTTAAAATAGTGATGGTTATAAGCATATATGTATATCAGAAAAAATTAGTTCTGCAAAACACAAATCATTATGAAATGGCAAGTAAACCAGTAAAATGTGTAATGAGAACATGAATAGATACAAGAAACATGCATAGTGAATAAAAAGATACTTGTACACAGTGAAATATATTAATATTATAATCATACCTATTAAGTTGATTAAAATTAAAGTTAATAATAACAAATTATATAGAGAGTAATCCTACAAAACCATTTAGAATTATCTCATAAGAGATGAAATTTTCATACACAACTTTTGTACAACTATGCCACTATCCCTTTAAAAGACATTTTCACAGGGTAAAAAAAGAATCAAAATTGACATGAACAGTTTTTTTCTTCCTCAGTATTATGAGATATTTTGTTGTCTTCGAGGAGTCAATATTTCTCCTCAGAAAACTGCAGTAACCCTTATCCTTTTCTTACCTACAAGTTGACTTCTTCCCTCTCATTACTTCTGAGATTTTCTCTTTGTCACTGGCTTTAAAGGTTTGATTGCACCATGCCTTGGGGTAGTCTCCTTCATGAATATTGCTTATTGGCTCTCTTAAACTATGGGTTTGTACTTTCTACCCAACTAGGAAATTTTTCAGGCATTATTTTTAAAGTATTTTTCTTAGTCCTCCTCTCCTCTCTTGCATGGATTCCAATTTCACATATATTTAGCCACTTTATTTTTTAAATTTTTATTTATTTTTAATACCAAGAATCAAACTGAGGACTTCACATTTACCAGGTGGGTGCTGTGCTACTGAACTAAATCCCTAGCCCTTAGCCACTTTAAATTGTATCACAAGTCACTGGCACTCTACAGTTTTACTGTTGTTGCAGTTTTCTTTTTAAAATATAACTTACTGTTTCATTTTGAATAATTTCTATTACTACAGTTCAAGTTCATTAATATTTCTGCATTCATTTATTCATTTGTTCTTTAATTCTTAAAATATCAGGAACTGTAATTTTCTCTTTCATAACTTCAGCATCTTTATAGCTTTCGTGTCTGCATACAGCCTCAATTTTTCTTAGTTCAATTTTTCCTTTATATTGTTAGATCATAGTCATAATTGTTACCTATTAGTTCTATTACATGTGCCATTTATAAGCCAATTTCTGATGACTCATTTTGTCCTTGTGATGGTTTCTATTTTCTCTTTGTTTTCATTCTTGATCAGTTTTTATTAGATGACAGATGATACTAGATATTTTTGTTTCCCAGAAATTATGTTTGAACTTTATTTTGGGATACGGTGAAATTACTTGATTATGTTTTGATCCTTTGTTTACTTGCCTTTGGTCTTTATCAAGAAAGACCAGAACAGTATGTATTCTAACTCCAGCGGAGGCTATGATTCTTCTTAGTACTCTGATTTCCCTATGAAATATAGTTTTCCAACCTACCCTGACAATGAGCATTATCCCTAACCCTACGTGATCGATGAGTGCTGTTTCAATAATTCTTTCAAGTAGTATTTTTCCAGCCTTGAATTCCTCTCTCACATGTACCTGTTGATAGATCAATACTTAATTCAACACTGGAGAGGAGCTCTGCCCATTGGGGTGTTCTGCATAGCTCTGTCCTTTCTAGATTTCTATCCCATGTCCCACAGTGGCCTTGACTTTTCTGGATTCTTGTCTTCACCTCTTAAATGTTCCGCTTGAGTTAGCCCTGATGGAGCCATGATCTGTGCACTTTCTCAGGCAAATACAATGGGCATGTATCCTCTCTTGTCCTTTAGAAATCACTGCTTAAACTTGTCCAATGGCCAATGTCCTCCATGACAATGTTTAGTGTATTTTGCCAATTAAAAAACCCATTCTTCATTAATCTATGAGCCTACATGTGGATTGTGTACATTGGAAGCTTAGTCTGTTATAACTAGCACAAATTTTTGTGGAAAGTGCATGCTGTGTGACTCAAAATATGATTTAATGTTTTAACTGTCAGCTTGTAGCAAGGACACATGTAGTACAAGTTGAATAGCTCTATACTTTTTGTTTCAGAAAAAAAATGTTCAAGGTGTCACTCTTGATAATTTTGGAAGGAGGCTATATAGCTATTAAGCTTATACTTCAAGAGAATATGTGTAGAGAGCCAGAGGAGTGGACAGGAGGGGAGGGGAGGGGAGGGGAGGGAAAGGGACAGGAGAGGAGAGGAGGGGGGGGAGTGGAAAAGGGAGGAAAGGAGAAGAAAGAAAGAGGAATGAAGAAATAAAAAATAAATATAATTTCTAGATTCAGATGGTTATATGAGCACATAGATTTGACTATAATTACATTTTCCAGAAATCTATTTTATTTCAAAAAATATATTACTGATGAAACCTCAGGCTTGACCTGAAAAATCTGTAAATACCAACAAAATATGCCTCTTGAATTGCATACACTACTTGAAAAAATGCTGAAAAAGGATTTCCATTCCCCAAGGAGGGCATCCTCTCCTATAATTCCATATAATTCCAGTGATGGCTGACAATAATGACCAAGAAGAACACTTCAAAGGCAAAACCAATAAGACCAAAAGTTAAGATATTTCCATTATTCTAGGTATTTTCTCCCTCAAGAGTAAAGGATGTCTTCTCTTACCCATCCACAAGTATTTTATCATTGTTTTTAATTTATTTTAAAAATAAAAGAAGAAAAACTTATTAACATACAGACATCCATTTATAAAATAGCATAAGAACAATAAAAGCAATACATAGTTATAGACAAAAGTAACAGGAGATTATCAATGGTTGTTGTTATGTATTGATATCTTCAATACAGAGATATCAAGAACAGAGAGACATTCAATACACATCATATAATTAATCATTAACTGTTCCTTTCAGTAAAGTGATAGAAGTCAGTATTTCAACTATGTTAGCTCTCTTGTATGTACATACATACATAATTTCCCTTGCTTTCCTTTCTCTTTTCACTCACCCCAGTTGCTCTTCACTTTTGAGCACATTAATTTCACAATGTCTGTCCTACCTCCTAATTTTTATTCACTCTTTCTAGTTCTTATACTAGTGAGACACAATATGTTGCTTACACATGGAGGTCTTGTTTATTTCACTTACGAGTATGGTCTCTAGTTGTGACCATTTATCTGTAAAAGCCTCAAGTTTATCTTTATAGCTGAGTAATATTCGATTATATAGAAGTACCACAATTTTTTTATCCATTCCTCAGTGGATGGACATTTGTGTTGCTTCCACAATTTATCTATCATTGTTAAGTTTCAATTTCTAGTGTGTTGGGTCCGGGGATAGAGCTCAGTGGCACAAGCTCCTCCTGGGTAAGTGCAGGGTCCTGAGTTTGATTTTCAGTACCAAAAAAAATATTACTGCTTTCTACTGTGTTTCTCATTTTCCCTTTTCTTCCGGGAAAATTTTATTGTACTCATTGTCATTCTATTCTCTGTCACCACTGTAGTTTGGGAGGACCTTGTCTTTATTAGATCCTCCTCTGGATCCAATGAAGAGGACTCAATATCTCCTGGAGATCAGCACTTTGATAGCAGTATCTCGGTTGCATACTGACTTAGCTTCTTTAGGAAGTTTATGAGTTTAGCACAAAGGATGAGAAGAACAGAGATGCCTGGTCATTTGATGCGTAGAGGGCAGAGAGTGACAAGGACTTATTGATAGGTGACCATACAACGCTACCTCCTGCTGAGCACACAGAAAGACTCATTTTCCCAGCCTCTCTAGCAATCAATTTTGGCAATGATTCTGAACAATCAGCAGTGAAATGTGACTGATGCATACTAACTTGGGTTGTGGCATTTAAAGCAGATGTATAGCTCGCTATGTATATTTTCATTCTGAAAATGCACGTAGACACCAATGAGACTTTAGAGTTAGAGAAGCCACAAAACAGAAGCACATTGGCTTCTTGAATCACCACGTGGAGCAGACCCATTTGCCTATTAAATGTGTGCTCCCAATTTCCTTGGGGGACTGTAGGGTAGGAAGTGAATACTACAGTTTTTTCAGCTTTCATATTTTCTTATGTTTTTGTTGCAGTTATTTAGCCTGTTCTGGTTAATATAACCTAACTTCTAACCATTCCTCTCTGAAGAGATAACTTTGACATTCTGTTAGATGTATGCACCAAGATGTGTTCCAAGTTGTTATGATTGTGTCCGTATGTCCCCCCAAATCCTCATGCAGTTATTTGGTAGCTTTTAGAGTTTATGACTCATCCATGATCCAATGCTGGGACTATGGGTGTGAGAGCTATACCTGCCCTAGGGTAGATAGTTTGCTGGGATTGTGGGTGTGAGAGCTATACCCTAGGGGGAATAGTTTTTATATGTAAGGGAGAGAAAGAGGCTGCCTGTTTCATTTCTGCAGCCATTCCTCCCTTTTGCTGGTTGTTTTTGCTGCACTCTGCTGCCCTGAACGGTTTGCCCTCTGCTGTGTGCCACTCTGCCTCAGAACCAACCAAGTATGGCCTGAAACCTCCACAAACTGTAAGCTAAATAAACCTTTCCTACCTTCATTTTGCGTGTTGGGTATTTTGTCTCAGCAACGAGAAAAGAGAAACCAAGACACAAGTGATATACAGTATATGAAAATTAAAATGTAGCTACAACTGAGTGCCCTTTCACTGAAAAGGAGTTCTGTATCTACTAAATAGAACATGGTACATCTATTGCATAGAATGACTGATAAACACAGATGAATTATATGTGCATCACAGATAAAACTTAGACAACATGGGTTTGTGTGACCCAGAAGACAATGTACTAGTCAGCTTTCTGTGATGGTAACAAACAGTAAGGACATTTTATTCACAATTCTGGAGGTTCTGGTACAGAGTTTGTTGACAGTTTTGCTTTTGGGCTCATGGTGAAGTGGTGCATCCTGGTAGGAAGTGCATGATGGAGACAGCCGCTCACTTCAGGGAGATCAAAAAATGAAAAACAGAGAAAGGAGGGGGCCAAGGCCCCGATACCTCTTTCAAAGCCCTGCCCCCAAAGACAGAAACCTCCCGGTAGGCTCCACCTCTTAAAGCTTTTACTCCCTTTGAATGGTGCAATAGGCTGGGAACCATAGTTTTCATAAATGGCCTTGGAAGAAATTTATCCAAACTTTTGCAAGAACTTACCATAGATATCATTTTTAAAGCTTAAAAATAAGCATAACAAAAATTTGATGTTTAGAGCTATGAACATAAGTAGATAAGTTAAAACAATTAAAAATGAGATAAATAAAATGCGATAATAGGAAAAAGCATACCAGTCCAGGGCTTTGGTACATTTCTTTCTTGGGCTAAGTGTTGGTTTCATGGGTCTGCACTGCTTTCTAATTTACCTGTAATATATATATATATATATATATATATATATATATATATATCTGATATTAGGCAATAATTTTATTAAATATTATGCATACATTTTACACAGAATTAAAAATAAAACCAGGATCAAAAATTAATTCGAAAAATGAAATCCCTGGGATGAAGCAAATTAGCAGTTTCTACTATACTCTGACTCCATCTTCGCTCTCTCACTATTTTAAATGAAAACTGCATATTCTTGACACACAAACCCCCAAACTCATGAAGGGAGGACCGTCAGGCAGTCATTTGTGGATGACGTGGACAGCTATGGGAGAAACTGCACCGAGGTGAGTGAGAACTCAGCGAGAAACTCCGTTCAAACTCCAGTCCTGGTTCAGAGGACAGAAGTGATAACTATCACAATTCCCATTCTTAAAAGTGTCCAAAAAATGGGAAAGATTGTTCCAGTGGAACAAACTTCTATATGTAAAATGTTAAATAGAAAATGAATCTCATGAGTGAATCATAAATGTTCAATTCCTGAAAAAGGACAGCACATTATAATTTATGTAAAATTTATAGAGTAAAAACATTCATGCAAAACATAAATCCGTCTAGGGAGGAAGTGGACAAGTCTCCAGGCACACCACGTACAGCGTCAGTGAGCCCCAGCAAGGGAAGTTCTTTCCCTGGAAGCATGTAGGAACGGGAGTGGCCTGGTAGCCGTTGCGGAGATCCCCTATTCTCTGCCTTCAGGCTGCATTAGACAGTTGTCATGGATGATATCTTTCCCCAGAGTTAATTCATTGTCATCAGAGCCAGAATCCACAAAAGTTAATAACGCTTGACAGCCTGTACTGACCAGGACACGGACCGAAGACTTTCTACGTGCAACCGGAAAGCACTCACTCGCCTGCTTCGGCAGCAGTCTCTACACCCAGCCCCAGGACCACTTCCAGTTTCAGTCAAGAACAGGACGTCTCTCGTGCCAAAAGCTGTGCTCACTAAATATTTAATCAGAATAAATGACAGAAAACAAGATCACCAAGCTAAAAAGTAAGAATAATTAGCACCAGAGGAAAATGAGTGGGCAGTGTATGAAGATGTCATTTTACAGTTATACCTCTTCTCATTCATTTAATAAAACAAATTCGGTGGGTTAGTTGAATCATTAAAAGGGGATTTCTTGAGTTACAGTACTTAGTTAACATACAGGTCTGAAATACAGAACTAAGACTAAGACAAATGGTAGATACACATGGAAGAGTAAAAGACAAAGCTTCCAGATTAAGACCAGACACTTAGTGCTGAGAGGCAGATGGAAAAAGACCCATCCTGTACATATTATAAAGTCAAGAACTGTGAGAAGTTAAAAGTCCCTAAAAAATTTTCAGAGTAAAACCACAGAAATAAATAGGTTCTCTATCAAAAAAAAAGAAAAAGAATTAGACTTCCTAATGTTTCATGCTGAAATCACCAAACATGAACCAAACTATTAAAGATTAGGAAGTAAAATATTCTATAGCCAGAGATTCATATCTCCTGCTAAACTAGCAGCACAGAAAGAGGGAAAACAAAGATATTTTTCAAGTCACTAGAAAAGAATAATGTGAGAAAGAGGAAAATTAATCAGGACTATAGAAAGATAAGATTTGGTCTAATTGTATCAACAGTCTCACTTACTATACTTAAATCACATCTCATATCATCTAAAATCAAATACTAACAGTAATAATTTAAACTAAAATCTCTCAAATTGGTTTCAAAATTGTTTTATATATTTAATGGAAACAATATGAAATAAAACACATATCAACAATATCTAGCAAAATGATTACAAGGATTTACACTCTTGCAAAATTTTAAAATTCAAAAAATCAGAGCTAAATGGTGTATCAGTGAGATGTATTTTATACATCTTTGCCTATTCTATCTTTCAGTTTTCTATTTTTATTGGTGTCAACATTGGTCTGAATATGGTTCCCCAAATTTCATATTTTCAAGCATATGATTGCATGAAGAGGTTCATCTTTGGTGAGGTAATGACGTCATGAGGCAGAATCTTTCTGAAAGGGGTCAGCGCCTTTGTAAGAAAGGATGGCAGAGTCGCTCATCTCTTCCGCCCTTCTTCCACGGAAGGACAATGTGTTCATCCCTTCTGGGAGACACAGGCCACCTCGGAAGTAAGACAGAGTCCATACTACATACCAAGCCTGCTGGCAACTACTTCCTAAACATTTTAATCTCCATAACTGTGAGCAATACATTGATTCTAGTTATAAATTGCCCAGTCTCAAATATTTAGCTACAGGAGCACAAACAGAGTAAGAGTCTATCCTTACACAAAACTGTAATCTGACATCTCTCATTAAAAGTGCAGATTTTCTGTAAGGCACTTTTCTCTGACTTCTGCATTTTGAAGTGGATAAAAATGGATGGTCTGAGAGATTCTGCGGTTAGCAAAAGGCTCGGTCATCTGATTCCAGTCCTCCTGCAATGATATCACACGTTCTGTGTATTGCATAGGAAGCATTTACCCAACTATTCCGTGAAGTTTTCTTCAAATAGGGCTGTAATCCAAATTTGATCTACAGTAAATAAAAGAGAGAGTTCTGATTTTTTTAACTCAACTGAGAGATAAACTCAGTTTAGAAAGAGTCCCAACTTATTCTGCCATCCTCTTTTTGAAGTGCAGGAACGTGAAAGTACAGACATTTTGTCCACACAGATTGAACATGATAAACTCAATTATTCCATATGCTGCGGTTTTCTGGTTGGTGTGGCAGGCAGAACACTGTAATTCATGTTAGTCAGCTGTCTATTGCTATAGAAAATGCCTGAGATAATCAGATTTTACAAAGGAAAAAGTTTATATTTTGATCCACAGTTTGGTTTTTCAGTCCTTGATTAGTTGGCCCCATTGTTTTGGGGCCTGTGGCAAGGCAGCATATCGAGCTGGGAGCAGGTGACAAGACCATTCACACCATGATAGTGATGTGGAAGAGAAGACTGAAGGGCTGGGGTCCCAGTAACCCCAAGAGAACAGCCTCAGGAATTGCAAGATCTCCTACTAGGCTCCACCTCTTTAAGGTTCCACCAGCTCCTGTTAGCTTTGATGGGGGATCAAATATTTAACACAAGGGGTCTACAGGTCAGCTGCCTGAACGACAGCACCTCATATATTAAACAAGACATCAAAAAAGACTTCAGCAATGCCCCTGCACTGCAAAGTAGCACTGCCACTGGATATGATTGTTAGTGTACTCAAAATTCTCTAATCAAATAAATTGGCTTTACTGAGTGAAAGCAGTGGTTTCAACTTCTTAGGATGATGGTGCATCCCAGTGATGGTGCATCCCTGTAAACTAGCACTCTGGGAGGCTGAAGCAGGAGGATTATGAGTTTGAGTCCAGCCTGGGCAATTTAGCAAGACACTGACTCAAGAAAAGAAAATAAATAAACAAAATCAAAGAATTAAAAAGCAGAGGCTGTATCTCAGTCCAAAGCCCTGAGTTCAATTTCAGAATACTGACGAAAGGAAGAAGTTTCCAGAGACATCTTTATCTTGTTGAAGAATACCTTGGTATTCAATGAAAATCACTGCACCAGTGTGCCCTACTTTGACATTTTTCCATATTTCATTCATTAAGTAATCTAAAGCAAAGGACAAGGAGGAGAACCTGAAAACCAAAGATATCAATTTTTTAAACAACCACACACAGCAGTGCTAATTCAGCATTTAGTTGTAATAAACAAGTTAAATAGTAGCTAATTAAACATTTACCTTGTAGTTTTAAAAATATAGAAAAGAACAAAGAAGGTATCTTTTTCACTGTTTTTATTATATGCATTTAGACATTCAACTTTATAACTGTTTCTGAGATATTTTTTTAAATCAATGCAAAAACCTTTTTGGTGAATTATATTTTGGAAACTTCTCTACAAAAGCTGTTCGGGGCCTCCCTCAACCCTTGCCTGTGTGCATTATCTATAATTGTTTTTTAATACACTGAGACTAAATTATTAGAAAAAGCTGTATCATCAGAGAATGAGGGTTGTCAGATACTGCTGAGATGTAATACATCAAGTGTTCAGGTGCTCAGCTTTATCTCATACACTGTTTATTTTCAGGACACACATTACAAAAAAAAGTTTTCAACCTCTCTGACCTGTTCTGGTTTCAAACGAGCAAAGTAATGAGAACTAACAACAAGAACAATAGAATTGATGAGTCTTGAACAACAGCAAATGTATTAGATAAAGGAGTTGTCCCTGAAAGGATGACAATTCAGCCTTCTGGACTAAGGAACACACATTTTGCTCTGAAACTAATTAAAAGTTCTCAAAGGAAGACTTTTCTTTCATTGTCAGGCCTTGACAAAGGCTTCATATGTTTCTTCAAGAAAAATATTTTGCAAAGTGGACATGTTGTGATAATCAAATACTTGTTTGTCCTACTCATAAACTCATGAATGTAATGTAATTCTGGAGATGCAACCCGTACCTAAAGAAGTTCTGCATAGCCAAGTTAAGAAGTGAAATTTTTGACAGAACAGATACTTACAGAACATTGTGAAAGTAATTTAAATCTCAGAAAATTTCAGCTAAACTCTGCCCACCTTGATAATGTTTGAACTTTCAACGCTTTCTATCACCCAGGACAAGCACAAATACCGTTTCAGAGCTGTGTTCTCTTCTGTATTTTCCCATTGTTTTCTCTTTGGGGCTTTAGCTCTGTTACTAATTCCCATGACAAGAATCTTTTCATATGTTTTCATTACATGACAAACTGCTTGTCCTTTAAGCACGGATCATCACTTAGCTTCTCAGCCTTGTAATTTTCTGAGTAGAAACAAGGTGCTACGGATTGTATCTAGATGTCACCCCAAAGCCTCATGCCATCATAGGTGGTTTTTTCAGAAGTGGCCGAATCTAGAGTTTGTGATTGCTGGTGCTAGGATTAAGGATGCTAGGATTTGCTTTGCTGCCTGCTGCATGCCATGACCATTTTTCTCTGCAGTGCCTGTCTGCCAGGCTGCCCTGCCTTAGAGTCACCAGATTATGGCCTGAAATCTCTACAACCTGAAAGCCAAATCAATCTTTCCTCCTTTAACTTTGGGTATCATGAATTTTTTCTCAGTGACCAAAACAGTAACTAAGACACAAGGTGACATGAGCTTTTCTGACTCATGCTTAAGCAGTCTGTTCTAATCTAATCCTGCTTTTTCTCAACTCTGCTTGAAAAAATGCTGAAAATTGCTAATGTGAAAAGCTTCAGTATTTATGTCCTCTTTGACCAGTATATTCTAATTTTTAGAGTTTTCTCTATGAAAATGTGTGCAGCGATGTTACTTTTATGGTGTATTAATCAAGAATAAAACTGAACCAAATCAGTGCTAAATAAATTACAATGGCCTCCTTCATTAATTTATAAACCAAAGTAATAAAAATGCTATAAAATATTAATTTTTTAAAATATATTTTCAGTGAACAAAACTAAATGAGAACCTGCTCTGTATTACTGTATCTTTGTCGAAAACAGAAATTCTCTAATATGTACACATTGTTAGAGAAAGGCTAGAAAATAATTTATCACACTTCTATCATTCTTATTTAGTGGACTGGAATGATAAATTTTCTCTTAGTTCACTAAATCAGTAAGCATCTTCTTGTGAAAAGAAACATATTATTTGAAAATCCTTGTATTCTAGGTTGATTTCTTTTGCCTTAATGTGGCAAAGCCTTGTTTTTAACAGAGGCTTATCAGTACAAACAGAACTTAAGATCTTTTTCTTGTGAAGGACCTCAGCATTGTCATGGGTGGACATTCCTGAACATATTAATATGTGGAAGTTTGCCTTTGGGCTCACCCTAGAATGGAGAGACTGTACTGACTTAGATTTTATTTTACCCATCTTTCATTAATATGAATATAAATTTGTCCAAAGAGATTTACAGATTATTTTGTAGACATATATGAAAATGCTTGACCTTTAATCTCTCTGTACCTTTGTCCACCAAATTCTTCAGCCACAAAATATGGAAGAAAATTTTTGTGTTCACCCTCATGTTCAAGTTTAATGATAGTAATATTACCAGTTTAGGAACAGGATTAGACTTGGGACAATGCACTCTTCTTGTGGATTTATTTTTTAAAAATAAAGAAAAAATCACTTATGATGCATCCTGCTCCAAGTACATAATCATTTTGAATACTTTGGTTCATAATGTTCAGATACTTTGCCATATTCATTTCTAGAATTATATGTGCAATGTAACAAGAGCCTGATACTGTTTTAAAATCTTTAAAGAATATGTTTTAAATATTTATGTGATAGGATTCATTTTTTCCTTTACTAATTCTACTTAGAGGGAAAGTTGTGGTATACAAGCATATCTGTCTATCTGTCTGTCTGTCTATCTATCTATCTCTATATATATTCAGATCACACATTTTAGATGTTAAATAATTTATAATAAATTATATATTTTGGAACACGATATATAATGGATCCATATATATTTGTATGTTCCATTAAATTCCATTAATTTTCTTTTAGCAATAAAATATATAAACAGTGTTTTAATATGTCAGATGTAGAGTGATCAAGATCTAAGCACTTTCCAAGATTTTACTGCCCAAACAACACTGGTGAAACTCTGTTACATGATACTGTAGAGACCTGTACCTGAGCTTCTTCAGTATCTATTCTAAGCAGGCATCCACATATTTATTACTGAGTAATTTCACACAGCTGTCTAGAATGCTTCTATTGGTATAGATAAACACAAATATACTTGCACTTTTTTATAACACCTCTAGCTCTTAATTTTTGCCAATCGAATGGGTAAAATATGGCATCATACAATTATTTTTCTATGTGCATTTCTGCAATGAAATGCACATAAAATTTTCCATTCCTTGATTTTAGGTTGATTTGCTTGATAATGTTCACTGAAATATTGACCTATGATGCAGTTTTCTCAGGTTCCACACCATCCTCTTCTCTCTCAGATGGACTCATCTTCCCCTCCTCCCACCTGAAGCATAAAAACTAAGATTTTTCACATATTCACTTCTGTCTATATGTAACCAGTGGAGAGATAAGTGTTTGTACTCACTTAGAATCTTCCTCTTCTAGTTCTGTAGGATGGCTTATTTAAACACATGGAACACTTTTGTCATGCATTCTCTCCAGCAGCAAGATAATATTTACTTCCTGCAACCCTCCTGATCTACAATTCAGTTTTTAACTTTTACTAAGTTATATTTTTGACTTCTTTTTTAGTCAAAAGGAGAAAATACAAATAGAATTCTTGAAAAGCCATATTGTACTTTCAAAACAGTATGAAAATGTTCAAGAACAGAAGTTTTGCAAGAAATCATCTCCTTCTAAAAAGTATTTATAGTATAGTGGCTGGTCAAATATTATATCAGAGAAGTGTGTAGTCCAGATGGCAACTCAAATGGCTCAAAAGACTCAGACTAATTTGGTAAGGAAAAAACTGTACAGCTCAAAAGCATAAATTCAAGCAATTAGGAATGAAAAGGGAGAAATCACAACAGATCTCATAGAAATCCTGGAGACCATCAATACCCTTGAGAGCCTATATTCTAAGAACATGGAAAACATAGAAGAAATGAACAGAATTTCAGACACAATCAAATTGCCAAAATTAAATCAATAAGCTATAAAAATTCTAAACATGCAAATTCCAGCCACTGAAATTGAAAATGTAATTAAAAATTTACCAACAAAGAAAAGCCCAGGCCCTGTCAAATTCACCATTGAATTCAATGAGAAATTTAGAGAATTAATGCTGAAACTCTTTAAAGAAATGGAAAGGAAAGCAATTTCCTGGAAGCAAGTATTACCCTGATTCCAAATGCAGAGAAGAGCCCATCCTAGAAAGAAAACTCCAGGCCAATCTCCCTAGTGACCATTGATATAAAATCCTTAATAAGATATTGGCAAATAGAAAGTAGCAAACCATGAAGAAGATTATACATCATGATGAAAAAAGATTCATTGCAGGGATGCAGGGATGGTTCAATATATGGAAATCAATAAATGTAATATACCCCATTAACAGAACCAAAGACAAAAATCACATAATCCTCTCAATAGATGCAGAAAAAGCATTTGATAAGTTTAACCCTCATTCATGATAAAAAGAAAGAAATTGTAATAGAAGGTATGTATCTCAATCTGACAAAAGCTATCTATGACAAATCCATAGCTGGCCTCATAATAAATGGTCAAAAACTGAAGTCTTTCACTGTAAAAGTTAGAATAAGACAAGGATGCCCACTATCATTATTTCTATTCTATATAGGTCTGGAAGCATTAGCCAGAGAAATTAGACAAGAGAGAGAAATAAAAGTAATGTGAATAGGAAAGGAAGAAGTTAAATTATAATTATTTGCTGTTAACATTATACTCTAAATAGAAGGCCCCAAAAACTCCACCAAAAGAACTTGTAGCTTTAATATCCAAGTTCAGTATTATAGTGAGATGTAAGGTCAACATTTAAAAGTGAATAGCATTCCTGTACATAAGCAACAAACTCACAGGGAAAGAAATTAGGGAAAACATGCCCATAACTATGACATGCAAAATATGATATATGTAGGAGTCAATCTAATAAAGGTGGTAAAATATCTGTACAGTAAAAATTATAGTACCCTAAAAAGGAGATTGAAGAGGATCTCAGAAAAT
>PVLD010002482.1:146805-165039 GCA_004027595.1 Dinomys branickii
AAAAAAAAAAAAAAAAAAAAAAAAAAAAAAAAAAACAGACCTGAGGATCAGTGGAAGAGAACAGAAGGATGTAGACGCATCCCCCAATAAACTCAGCCACCTTATCTTTAAGAAAGGAGCCAAACACTTTCACTGGAAGAAAGATCGCCTCTTTAATAAATGGTGCTGGGAAAATCGTCTCGCCCTACATAGAAGACTAAAACTAGACCCATGTCTATCAACATGCACTAAAGTCAAAATAGATCGAGATTTAATGTTAAAATATAAACACTAAATTTATTGGAGGAGCAAATAAGCAGAAATCTAGAAGACGTAGGTATATGCAGATTTTATAAACAAAAGCCAGACTGCAAGAGAAATATTACAAAGAATCAACAAATGGAATTTCACCCTATTAAACAGTTTTTACACAACAGAAGAAATTTCCAGAGTGCAAAGTCAACACACAGAATGGGAAAAAATTATAACCGGTTGTCCCACAGAGAAAGGATTTATATCGAGAACACATAAAGAATTGAAAAAAATCAAACCCTTCATATTCAAATACTCAATCCAAAAATGGGCACACTTCTCAGATGAAGAAATACAAATGGCAAAAAAGTACATAAAAAAATTTCAACATCATTGCTCATTTGAGAGACCAAATTAAAACAACTCTGAGGATCCTTCTCACCCCAGCAGAAATGTCTATCACCAAAAAATGAACCAATAACAAATACTAGAGGGGCTGCGGGGAAACTTGGTGGGCATGTAGACTTGTGCAACTACTATAGCAATCAGTGTGGAGATTCCTCACGAAGTTAGGATTAGAGGCCCCACTTAACCCAGCTATTTCGCTTCTAGGTGTCTTCCCAGAAGAATTAAAAACATGGTACCACAGCAATTTATGAGCACCCATGTTTATAGCAGAACAACTTGTAATTAAATCTTAGAAACAACCTAGATGTCCATCAATCAAGAAATGGTGAAAAAGATAATTTTTTAAAATATAATAGAGTACTACTCAGCCATAAAAAGGATAAGCTGGAGACTTTTATAAATAAATGATGCAACTCAAGTCCATACTTGTAAGTGAAATAAATCAGATCTGTATGTGTAGACATCATTTTGTTTCTCTAGTGTGAGAAACTGAAAAAGAAAATAGGATCCCAGATTTTTAATAGGTATTATGAACTGTGAAATAACTCTTCAAAAGACAAACTAAAATGGCAGAAAGAGAAAAAAGAAAAAATGTATATACATGAAATAGTGAATATAGTTATACAGCTAGCTTCTCTTAGTTCATTGAAAAGAATGTTATATCCTAATATTGCTTGGACAACATATCATGCCTGTATCTTGTACTCTGATTAACTACTGCGAAGGCAACAATACACAATATATTAGCTATTATAAATATCCTACTAACCTGTTTTGAAACTCAATTTCTTTGTCCTGTTTTCTCTTTAGAATAAAAAAATGGTACAGCTTAGGAAAATTAAGGAATTTTTTGTCTTGTTCAGCTAACAAATTTTCTCCCTGTTAGCCTACGTGACAAATTATTTGTGAAAACTTGAAGTAAACAGTGAGAATTGAAAAGATTTATTTCTTTGAGTGAATAATCTATTTCCTCTTTTAATATTTTTTAATTCTTTCTAAACAACAATAGTCCATGAAATAGATAATAAGGGGGTCTTTATAGTTTATAAATCTTGAGAGGACAACAATGGCAATTTTTCTTAAAATTGAACTTTAATATGCTATTCAAGCAGATCAATCAAGTAGTTAAAATACACACAGAAAGACAGAATTATTTCTTCTAATAATAATGTTTTTCTTTTCATATTTTATTTTGTTTCTTGATTTGCATAAGTACTTTGATTTTCCCTTGATAAATGTTTAATATAGTAAATATTGATACATGATCAGATATATTTTAATATTTTGTTTTTCTTTTATTTTCCTTAGTCCTTCCACCAAGCAAAGCGTACCTTGAAATTGATTTGATGGAAAAGTATATTCTCACTTCAAGTACCACAACAGGTTCTTGAAATTAATCATAGAGGACATCTTGAAATCAGAAGAGTTTTACTACCAAGAATTCATTAAATAATAATAGCTCAAATTTGAAGAAGGCAAAAGATAATCAATAGGCCAACAAGAAAACATGGACAAAGGAAAACAGTCATAATTAAATTCTAATAAGATGTATTTATGTGTACTTGAAAAGGACCACCACAATCAATGTTAACACCGCAATGGGTATTTGAAAATTGTAAAAGGAAAGGAAGAGAACGGAAAGAGAAATAATATATCAGGCATATTTTCAGGTTAAATCCAATACAAAAACAATTCTTACTGTCTTTAAAAGTTTCTTCTGTTTACACTGTAAACATCAACTATTTTCATTTCTTGTGTCCTATTGACATGCTATGCAACTAAACTATGTTTATATTCGGTTTGACAAAGTAGAGCAATTGAGAACATTTACAGCAATCATTCTATAAAAGGAGAATTTCTTTAAATCACTTTTCAAAAGCACAAGTATTTGATTTTATTTTTAAAGATTTAATTTGAGGCCCAGGATATAGCTCAGTGGCATAAGTGCCTGCCTGGCAAGTGTAAGGTCCTGAGTTCGATTCCCAAAACCAAAAAAAAAAAAAAATTAATTTGAAGGTCTTTGACAATGATTTCACTACAAATTATTTGCCTATATCATAAGTGAGATGAGAACTGACTATATCAATTGTGCAAAATAAATTTAATGATTTCTATGTACTGTTTCCCTAGGAGTTGGAGTTTTCTGTGAACTTAGGACACTGGGCACCAATACAGACCAGAAGATCACATATATAATGAATCTCTTGACCTTGTTTGTCAACAATGTGAAGCAGAGAAAACCTTCTACTATACAGATATTTGTGTTCTTTCACAGAATAAGATCTCCGGTCATCATGAGCTATTTAAAGTGTTCTTGTTAGTATGAAATTATAAATGCCCAGCCTCATTAGTTGGAACATTCAGTCTCCTAAGTGTCACTCTTATCTTCTTAGAACATTATTGCTGGAAAATTCATCTAACTCTGCCAATAATCTTCCAAACATAAAAGTAATAAAATGTATAAGTATAGTTTAGGGTGCTCTAATCAATACTGTCTCAGAATACTATTGATTGGTAACAAATAGCACATTTCCTTTCTGGCTCCTAAGTGTATGAAAATGATGAGTTGAAATCTATTATTATGGTAAACACCATATTGTCTTACTAGTGTAAGAACCTGAAAGAGTGAATAAAATCTACGAGGTAGAATAGATGTTGTGAAAGGGAAGCAAGCTGTTCAAAAGGAAAGAACAACTGGGATGAGGGAAAAGAAGAAGAAAGAGAAAAAAATATATATATATGTATGTATACAGGATAGCTAACGTAGTAGTACTACTGACTTTTATTGCTCTATTGAAAGGAAAAGTTAATGTTTAAGTGTATGATCAATCTTCTATGTCTACATTTGTTTAAGTTTCCAAATTGAAGATATCAATATGTAATACAACAACAACAATCATTGTTAATTTCCTATCAACTTGTATGAGATTCTGTATTTCTTGTGTTGTTTTTGTGTTATTTTCCAAATGTATGTGTGTTCATTAAGATGTTTTTGTTCTTTTACCTTTAACATTTAAAAAAATCTATTATTGTGTTCTACATGATTTCATAATTTATGTATACCTTTATGTGTACACACTAGCATATATCTAATAAAAAAGATACTTGGATGTTAGAATACATTTTACTAAATGTTAAAAAATTATACATACTTGCAAAATCAGCCTCAACTTACTTCAAAATGTTTTCCAAAATAATAATTAAGCTTGATTTTTCAAGCATGTAATTGTCACTTAATAAAGTCTGCATCAGTGCACTCATGGAACTCTAGTTTCTAAATGAGTTAAAGCTTCCAGAGCTGACTAATTTACTCCCAACTTGTACTTATGCCCTGGGAAAAACATGGATTATTACGCACCCTAATGACTAAGTTATGTGTTCACAAAGCCAATAATGGATAGTTAAATTTCCTGCCTTGTCCCAGCAAGACTATATTAAAAGGAAACTATGAGAATAACTCTCAGTAAATTGCCTACTTTTACTAATTAACAAAAGTGTTTGAAACTCTTGTTTGATTTTTAATGCCATAAAATTGCTTAATTCATCCTCAGCATTTTGTAGATCTTCATAGTGCTTATGAATAGATGTTTCATTGAAATTTCATATGCTCCTGATATACTATTGAAAACAGCATGCTGAAGAATTTCATCCTGATTTGCACAGCACATTGTCAAAGACCACAATAATAAATGAGAGCTAAAGATGCAATTCTAAGGGTAGAGCTGTGAGTTGTGCTTGGATTTTTTTTTTTTTTTTTTTTTTTTTGCGGTACCGGGGATCGAACTCAGGACCTTGTGCTTACCAAGCAGGCACTTGTACCACTGAGCTATTTCCCCAGCCCCAGTGCTTGGATTTTGATAGTGGTATTATAATGATAGCAGAAATAATTTAACAAGCAAATACAGTCTTAACCTAAAAATATAAACTAGTGAATTATCCTTAAATTGAAAAGTATAGTAATTATCTTATAGTAATTAATAGAACATAGTACTCAAAAGTAGAACAAGACTTTCTCTTTCAAAGGAACTGTTTGCAACTAAATAGTAGTTTAGATTTAAGACATTTTACATGGGAAGTTCTTAGAAGTTGACAAAGGTGGTCAGAAGATCAATATTTCTTATTTCCAATTAAAAACAATGTATTTATCATAAATTGCAAGTGAACATATATAACATCTGTGTATAAATAATACTTTATATGAATATCTATAAATAATTTTCAATGCCTTGCACAGAAAGACTATCCCACTCTAAGAATGAATCTAACCAAACATATATAATTACACAATTCATTTATTAAGAGAGTTAACAGGAGAGATGGACATTGGTTTGTTTACTTTATTATGGAATATAATAAAACAATTATAAATATATTAAATGCTCATTGTAGGGTCTGGAGCAACCGTTTTTCTGAGATTTCTTATGTCTCCTTATTCTTTATTTTCTATCATAGGCGAAAAACAGTCCACATTGAATAACCAGTGTTTCCAGCAATAGCTTCTACAGAATATGATACTAGAGGACTACTATTTAGACACAGCCAGACTGTATGCAAGGAGAGCTAGGTGACACTCAGCAAAACATCTACCTTCTCTGAATGTTCAGCTTCATCTCACTGTTTGAATTCTCCAGTGTCTTTCCCACACTACTGGTGAGGAAGAGCTGACCTACCAGACACAATGTACTGCTCAACGGTGCTTAAGACAAAGTAAAGATTGAGTTACAATTGTCATTCATCCTCTTTCTGTTTCTCTTCATATCACTAAATTGAGTTTTCCAATTTATTGGAGAAAAATGAAATTCTACCAGAGGCACAAAAACAAACCATGATGGGTATAAAATATTAATAGCAAAGTAGTATGAATATAGAAAAGATTCATGAGATACATTTCTAAGAGAGAGTAATTTAGTAGTTCCTAAAATAGGTTATTGGTTAAATATAAAGTAAAAAAGATAAAACTCTTTTTTTTCATGATAAAAAGAGATAAAATACAAATAATGTACCTCTTTTGGGTCTCCAACTCAGTCACCAATTGGCAACAGTGTTGTTTTTTTTCTGGCGTAATCCACTTTGACTATATCCCGCCTGTGGGTGATATCTTTCCCACTGTTAGTCAGAGAATCTAATTAATTTAAATGCCATGTATCACTTGATTCATCTAATTTCTTTTGTTCTAATTCTGTGTTCACCAAGGATTTCCTATAACCTGCAGGTACAGGGAACATGTGCTACTCATACTGACTCAATGCTTCAGTCTTGGTGACAACTGCTTTTTTCATTATGAATGATTGAGCTATTTTGTTATTAAATCAGCAAATAATAGCAGCCTAACTATTGCAAATTATGGTACTGCTCTGGGCTTTATTTTTCTTGCTCTAAAAAGTTAGTCATATCTTCTTTCTACAAATATGGTCAAGATCAAATGAAACCATTTTGGGGGCTCCAAGGCAGAAATGTAAGTCTTGTTGGTGCAGACTTCCATAAACTGATATTGCCTAACTCCTCTAGGCACTGGTTTCTTGTCTGCAATATTCAGTATGAGTTACCATGTATATCAATACTGAACAATAATGTTACACATATCATAGCAACCATAGTAAGATATGACTGAATGTGTATTTTATACTTCATAAGAGAGAACCTATGCAATAATGCCAGTTTTATTTCTTACTTTCAATCTTAAATTTAAAAAAAAATTTCTGCTACATTCCATTTGTGGGAATCTCTGATATAATGAACAAAACAGAGCACAGTATTCTGTTTTGTTTCCAATTTCATTGCAAAACTCTCCATATTTCACCATTAAATGTGATGTTCACTTAAGCTTTTTCTTTATGTTATCCAGTGTGTTAATGAAGTTAGCTTTTCTTACTCATTTGCTGAGATTTTAAAAAATATTTTCTCTGTATATGTGAAATAATTGTACATATTTTCTTCTTTATTCTCTTAATATGGCCAATTACATTGATTTTCAGATGTTAAGATTATCATTTACATTCAAAATCCTGGAATAGATCATACTTGAATCCCAGATAAGCCATAATTGGTATTGGTTTACTACCATTTTTATAGGTTGTAGGATGTTGTCTACCAGTTTTGTGCCTCTGCTTATGGGTAATAACCACTTCTACCTTTCCTGTAATAGCATGTTTCTTTGATTTTGGTGTTGAGTCATTGTTCACTCCATAAAAGAGTAGTGGAGTGTTTCCTCACTTTCTCGTTCCTGATGTTTGAATGTGTTAATTTGAGAAAAGCAATCATGTTGGAATTGTGTCTGTTTCCCATCAACTGTGCTCGGTTTTCTCAAGCAATCTTTGGTAATGAAGAACACTTTAAGATATTTATTTTTAATTTTGTTAGTCTGAAGCTCTTAAGAAATGGGATGATGTATTACTGTATCAATTGTAGTAGGTGAGAGATGCATAACCAGAAGGTAGACAGCCAAAATGCCAGAAAGGCAAGAGATCCATCTAGCTCGCTGCAAGGCCATCACTTCCTCTGCTCACTGAGGAGCTGCTAGCAAGTGTTATAATGAAACATGCCAATGCCTCCCAGGGCCCTTAAATGCAAACATCTTTTTTCATCTGGCTTTCCATGGAGTTTCAAATAGGCCATTGGAAGACAAATTGTTGGAGCCTCTATTTCCTTTTCTAATGTGGCTGTTATATTCTCAGAGAATAAAAGACCTTTTATATAACATAAAGTACTTTTGTGTTACTTTCAACTAATGTTTTATTTGTTTTGAAGACAATTCATCCTAAATTGATATGGAAAGCCTAGAGTGCAATTGGAAGTGTAATTTGGCCCAATTGCCAATTAATCAGGAGATAAAAGCACTTGAGCAGAGAATTGGCCAGACCCTTCAGTCAAAGGCAGAAGGGTCCTCTTTATCATATAAATGAAGACATTATCCATTGAAGAAAATATTCACGGAAAATGAATAGACATTACTACCACATTACCCAGATCATTTAATTGTGTTTTTGCTCTCTTATAAAATTTATCATGGAACAAGGAGATGACATTGAATGTATGTGCACGATTGCTGATAACTATTGGTTTGATTTAGAAATTCTCCCATAGCAGGATAGCTTCTTTTTGATACTTTGAAAATTCAGGCAGATTCTGTTGCCTCTTTGGTCACAGTCATTTGCATTTCAGTCTTCTTTCCTTACCAGGCAGCCTTAGTTCAGCAGTGGTGTTATGATGTTAGTTCCCAATTCAAAGAGAAAAAAAAAATCTCTTAGAATGTGATCTAGCTTTTTACACAGAAATAAGTTGATTTTAACAACTGTTCCCAGGCACAGCCAAAACTCATGGCAAAGTGAAATGCCAAGTGTTACCACGGTGTATGGTTGTGTCCTCACTCCTATTATAGTTCAAAATGACTTCAACAGTCTCTCATTTGACATTAAATCACGTTGTCATATAATGAGGGAAAACGTACTTTCAATGTCATACAACATAACCCATATGACACTGGGCTGCACTTGTCTGTTGGGCACATGAAGAATATTTCTGTATTTAAGAGTTATTTGGAAAAAGTCTCAAGAAATGAGATAAAGGTAGAATGCTTGATAAATGCCTCTGTCTTCAGATACTACAGATATTGCTATTATCAGTGTATGCAGGGAGGGGTAAAAACGCCAGCAAATGTAGGCAGGCAGTTGTTTCCAGCTGAATACAAATGAGGAAGGACTCTTCTACTCTGCTCCTCAACAAGTACCTACGGTCACCTTTCTCCTTTTCCTCGCAGGAGCTATCCTTAGTGAGCCTTTAAGTTCTCTGATGGTTACCGGCTGAGGTTTTCTGCCTGCCACTGTTCTGCATGAGCTTCTTTGCACTCATTAAATTTGTGTTCTTATGGAAGTTGACAATGTATCTTCTCCTGTAGCCTTCTGAGACTTCTTCGGCCCACCCTGTCTAAAGTAATTTCATTTTACCTGCAGTACGGCAGCTGTTTATCCCTTTGTCATCCATCTTCCACACGTTGGCAGAGGTTCTATGTTGCAAGAGATATAAAAGTAACTGACTCGTTATAGAAAGGCTGTGCTTGAGGAATTCCTTTGTAAACCTTGCTGAGTGCTGACCATCACTTACATACTATTCTATCATCGTTCTCTTCACTGATAACCTCATAGATGCCCACACTTTCCAACCTCAGCACTAAGCTAAGAGCTTTAGCAGAATGATCCTATGTTATTTTCTCTCTCATGAAAAAAATGCTAGAAGTGATAAAGATATGATGGAAAATTATGTGATGTGATTAGATCACATAAGTGTATTTCCTAGAGCCATAGCAATTGATAAGGATGTAAGACAAAATTATACGAAGATTATCTAGTGAACTTCTTAATATGTTAGAGATACAAATGAAATTACTGAGGGAAACATATTTAACGTTTCGTTCACTCCAAAGTTCTCTTCTTTAAAAGCTTATGAGTGGTATTTCTTCATAGGCTCATTTAAGTTTCAAATGAATTAATATATTTTATATGCCTATAACATTTCTGGATCACAGCAAATATCTAATAATTGCCAGCTATTTTGCTATATCTAAAAGAGAATACTAATCCTAACTTATTCTTATTAATATATTCTAAGTGTTATTACTTTTTAGATTTATTCAGTAGATATTTTAATGTCAATGATAGATCACTGAATTCAAACTACAGAAATTTTATGAATGTTAATTTCACATTTCTTCTTATAATCAGTTTTATTTTCACAGTAATTAACTGTGTCTACAGTGTTGAATATAATATTGATAATCCCTCATTAAATAAATGCCAAACTGTCCCCATCAACAGCAATTGCCATCTTATAGAGAAGATTATAGGATGACTGAAACCTTTGGATGATTACAAAAGTACTCAGCAGGATTTAAATCAAATTATTTACCATGTAGTGTCATTGTTTTGAAAAAGTACTGTTCATAGGCAAGAGATATAGCTAAGTAATGGAACAGGTGCTTTTAGCATATATGATGCCCTGCACAAAATGGGAAAATTAAACTTCAATTTAATAAAAATGTCAAATTGATTTTATGTTCAATTATATATACTGATTTGAGTGATTTTTCTATTTGTCCATTTATTTGTGACCCCATGACAGAAAAAATGAAGTGACAAGAAAACCTTGTTGAAGATTGCCTAAAAGAAAAGCAATTATTTATAAGCATCTATAGAGATTTTAAGAATGCCCCTTCCTCTTTTTAATTTTGCAAAGTTTTGAGGACATTAGTTTTACAAAATACTTCACATCTTGGTAAAATAAATAGTATAATAGAAGTGCATGATCTATTTCTCTGAGGAATGGTAATAAATGGAATGTAAGTGAAATCTATCTAAGAGTAAAAAAAATAATCTCATGCTTCTCAGAATATGAAGGAAATGAAAAAATATGTGTTTTGTAGTCATTTATAAAATAGTGTTGAGCAAAAAGTAGACCATGTTCAAATAAATATGTACTCTTTAAAACAATATAATAATATACCTATGGCAATATCATGAGTACCTATGACTTCATGTCTCTATAAATAGTTTTCTGTTATTGAAACTCTAAGGAAATATATTTTCAGATATGTATTCATATTCCCATTGTGAATAGTTTTCACAACATCTTTTGACTCTAAACACATCTGTTTTTACTTTCTAGAGAACTAAAAGATACTACTGAAAAAAATAACATCATTTAATTTCTTTCCCTAGGAAATTTGGTACTTTCTATCAAATTAACATTTCTTTCCATTGCTGTGATATTACAGACTAGTGGTCATTCCCATAGGGAGAGGGAAATAAATATGGTAGTATTAAAACTGAGAAAGCCTAAAAGTACCTTACCCTAGTCATCACCAAGGAATCATAAGTGTACATTTTGCCATAAGATAGGCCTATCTAGTGCTATTAAATGTATGCTGAATCATATACATAGGGCTTATAAAGAGGAAATCACGAAAAACAGGACCTTGAGGAACTTAAAAATTGACTTCTCAGATAAATGATAGACTGTCATAAAAAGAAATTAAGGAAAGCAGACAAGGTCATTGCTGATTGAAACCAGGGAGAACATGGTGTCACCAAAGTTAAAAGGTTAGAAGCTGCAGAATTCTTAAAATACCCTAAAGTTATACTCGCAATCATTACTGAATTTTTATATCTATTAGCTATATCCCAACAAGAACATTGATAACTTTAACAAAAAGTATTTAGGTAAATGGTGGAGATGGAAGGCAGGTAGGCTACAGAGTAAAAGGGAAGAGGGAAAGTGTAAGGTGTGTTTGTGTATACGACTATTTAAAGAAGTGACTTTTAAGTGAAGCACAGAAATATGAGCATGCTATTGAAGAATACATGGTTATAGCTCAGTGGCATAAGCACCTGCCTGGCAAGTGCAAAGTCCTGAGTTCAATTCCTGGTACTGAAAAAAAAAAAAAAAAGAGAGAGAGAGAGAGAATACATAGTTAAAAATAGCTTTTAATTTAATTAATATTCAGCAACTTTCATTAAGTATCTTCTATATTCTAGGCCTCTTTAAGAAATGGTAATATAACACTGAGCAAGACAGGAAAAATTCATCCTCCCATATAGCTTACATTCTAATGTTGCATGACAGAACATACACTGGAGGAATAAGAACAATACATAATATATTATCTAGTAATAAGTGCTAAAGGTTAAAATAGAACTGTAAATCAAAGAGGATAATATGAAATGCCATTTGGTATTGGAGAAATATCTCATGGGGAAAGTGAACTTCGTATCAACACCTGTAGCACACATCAATAATGGCAAAGAATATGCTAAGATAATGTTAAGAGTAGGGCAAGATAATGGAGAAGAATAAAATTTTCATACCATGTCCTTTAAGGCGGAATAGGTTTGATGAATTCCATCAATAGAAGAAGGCTACCATGGATGAGTGGAGAGGAGAAGGAGAAGAGGTCAGATCAAACAGATTATGAAGTGTAGAATTTTCATATTCTTCTGGACCAGTGTGTAGGTTTTGCTCTTTACTCTGAAACTGGAAGATATTAAAAGATTTGAGTGGAGGAATGACATCCCAATACTTCATTTTTACCTTTTAACCTGGTGGCTATGATTGAGGTGTAATAAATGCTCTTGGTAGCCAAGGAGAAAATTTGGAAGATCAGTTAGGAGCTGATGGCCAAATCAAAGGAGACAGTATTGTGCTGATATCAGAGTGGCACATGTTGATTTAATGAGAAGTGACAGAATTGTAGATATATTTTTAAAGTATACATAACAGGATTTATTTATGTGACAAGCAGTGCTTCTGAGGGAAAAGAATTGCCAAAAGTAGCTACGAAGTTTTTAACATCAAAAAGGTAAAGAACTGAGTTGGCTTGAAATAGATTTTGAATGGTTGAGAAAGGAGTGGTTTCCTGAAGATAATTCCAGGAACTCAAATTATGTCAGTGCAGATATGCCATTTAGGTAATTCTTGAAAACATGGACCTGAAGCTCTGGGAACACATGCGGGCTACAGGTACAAATGCTATACTGTAGATTAGCAGTTCCCAACCTACAAGGTATGAACCAGTGTGAGTTGATGGCTTGTTAGGAACTGGGCCACACAGCAGGAGGTGAGCTACAGGTGAACACAACTGTTAAAGATTTATGTCACTTCTCATCCATTTCCACCTGAGGTCAGAAGGGGCATTAGATTCTCATAGTAGCATAAACTAAACCACTGTACTATCAAATGCAGAATGAAAGGGATCATGCCTTAGTAGACTCTAATGTTTAATAATTTGAGGTGGCACTGAGGCAGTGATGCTAGCACTGGGAAGTGGTTACAAATTTAAATTACCATTGGCAAAGAGGTTATACTGCTCAGAGATCATGACTTGAAGGTTCATATCAAATTCTGTCAGTGAGTGGTAAGTAAAAACTAAGCTTCATCTGGTGGCAGGTTTTATTGGGGCAAGTAATTTTATATACTTCAATCACCCGGCTGTATCTGATGGAAGACTTGAACTTAAAATTCAACATTTACTTTAGTATGTAAATGGATATACCATTATTTTATTTAATATGTCCATCCATTTCTTTCTCTGCATTGAACATTTGTCTCAGTCCAGTTTTCGTAAGCCCACCAGCTAATCCTAGCCAAAATGAGAAAAAAAAAAAACCAAAAAAACCATTCCTGGAGAGCTTCTATAAAAACGGGGAAAGATCCAATAATGAGCCAGCAGAAGACTTTAGGGCTTCCAAAAAGCAGAAAATGCCAAGAGTACTACTTAAATTACATGTTGATTGAAACAGATGATTTCACGTTTTCCAAGGCTGCTTTGTATTGTGACTGACTATCCAACAGAGCCCTGACATCTTCAAAACTGTTTGCCATGTGGATACTAAGTATCCCTCATTGAAAATGTAAACATTACATATCTAAACAGAAGCTATTATTGAAGGTCATCATGTTATCAAATGCCTACGTTAGGAGCATCCTTTTTTGGGGCAAACTGCATAACTAAAGCTAGGACACATGTCACTGTCAGTGAAGTGGTGATTCTGTCTGCTACTAGAAACATTTAGTGTATATTTAGTGTAAACTTTTAGAAGAAGCTGCAGTTCAAAAAGTGGCAACTGTTTCTTTTTCAAGTAGCACACAGCTAGATGAACTGATGAAATAGAAGGTCATACTGAGGTGCAACTGGTAGAATTCATGAGTCACTATAGTATGGATTCCAGGTTGATAAGTCTACTGATGTTGACAGGGCACAACAATCCTTATTTCTTGCAATATATTGTTCAGCAGACTGTACATGAGGGTTATGTTATGTGTACTTTTGTTGTAAACCAGTACCATGGCAGAAGAATGATTCAAATCTTTGAATTGTTACATGTCTATCAGGAAAACTGAACTGGTCATTTTGGGTCAGTATATGCATGAATGGTTGCCACAACTGGGCAACTTTAGGGTTTCACCACTCAAGTCAAAAAGCTCACTTTTGAATGGAAGTATGTGCACTGTGGCAACCACAGAGAAATGTAGTCTAGCTCAAAAATGTCACCTACACCTACCAGTTCCGTGCAAGATGTGATTAAAATTATCAAGCACAATATATTGAATGATTTTTAACTCATATCTGCTTGTACTGCCCTGTCAGGACAGGGAGACAGTGTACACACTATCTTCTTTCATACACAGAAGTGAGATGGTTTTCTAAATGTAGATTGCTAGGGGCTGGGGATATAGCTCAGTGGAATAAGTGCTTGCCTAGCAAGCACAGGGTCCTGAGTTCGATCCCCAGTACCGCAAAAAAAAAAAAAAAAAAAAAAATGTAGATTGCTGGCCAGAGTTTTGGAGTTCTGATAGTCACTCCGGAAACTTCTTTTAGAAGAACAGTTACCACTGGCAGCACATCTGAGTGGAAATAGATCACAAAATTTGCTTACTTGAGTGACAGTTAGTCTGCTCAGAGATTTCAATTTGTCACTGTGAAGAATCTCAACTATGTTCAGGTTGCCCACTATATTCAAGTTGCAGATAAAGTGGCTGTATTTACATCCAAAGTGAAATGACTGTTGAAGTGTGAACACTGGGATTTTTTCCATGTTTCAAACATTTGTGAAGATTTTGAAAGAAACTGAAACAGGGCTTTCTTTCATCCAGTTGGTGCATGGTAACCTATCTCAAATTACAAAAGAATTTGGGCACTACTTTCCAACTGCAGAAGACTCCAGAAATAGGAAGCAGTATGCCTATGACCTGGGAAAAGAGACTTTGTCCATGCTAGAAGAGAATCCAGTGCTTGAGATCACAAATGACAACAGCCTTAAACGTACATTTGAGACTTCAAGTCTCCATACATTCTGGGTTAAAGTCAAGGAGTAACATCCTGAGATTGCCAGAAAATCACCAAAAAAGCCTGCTTCTGTTTATGACATACTATTTTTGTGAAATAGGGTTTTCTGCAATGACAGCATCCAAAGAGCGATTATGGAGTGGACTGAACAGAAGCGATATATTTCAAGTGTCCATGTATACCACTAACCAAGTTTAGGGCTCTCACTGATATTGCATTATGATGAGCTCTATAATTATTTCATTATACACTGCAATGTAAAATATTAGAAATAAAGTGCACAATAAATGTGAAGTGTTAAAATCATCTCTAAACCATTTCCCCCAGTACCCAAGCTCATCTCTGAAAAAACTGTCTTCCATAACTCATCCTTGGGGCCAAAAAGATTTGGGCCCACTGCTGTAGGTGATGTCTAAGTCAGTGACAGTAGATTACATCACCTGAGTAGTAAGCACAGATGTGAAAGAGTTCAATAGCAGAGACTAGAGATACACAGCACATGGGGGCAAATAACAAGGAAGACAGAATGTGAATACTCAGGTAAATGGAAAGCCAGGTGCTACGGTGTTCTGTGAAGAAATCATATTACAAGGATTAAAATAGCCACTCTCCAATGCTGCCTTGTTAAACACAACTAGAACTGAAAAATGAGAGTGACTTGAATTTTAGGTGCCAATGATCAGAAAAATGCAAATTAAAACTAAGTAGTGTTTCTTTTTAAAGACTGTTATCAGGCTTACATATAAATATAAATTAATAAACTGGTATACACAGCTTATAAAAATAAGAAGCAATATGCTCTTAGGAAAATAATTTTTATCATTTTGCAAAGGTGAAGATGAGAACATACTATCACTTTACAGTCCCTCTCCAGTTATGTATGCTCATTACAAAAGAATGAAGAGTTGAGCTGGGACAAGTTTATACAATGCAACAATAATCATCAGAGTAGATGAGTGAAATATAATTATAGGAAAAATATTTCCAAATCTCCTCAAATGTATGTGAGTAATGAAGTTTATAAACTGAATAATACAGACAATAAAGCCAGGACTATACTCTGTGCATTGCAAACTAAACATTAAGAACTCTAAAGTGACAAACATATTTTGTAAGTTACAAATAAATCAATGAAGTTTCAACCATTAACATAAAGCTTGCAGCAAGGGAAAAAAGAAGTTATTGGGACAAAGAGAAGCACACACACAAGGTTAAAAAGTTAATGTAAGTTTTACTTCTAACCTAGAATGTTGATCATACACATATTTGTTACTCTCGTATCTTACACATTTTATATATGTGAAAAATATCCATGTGCACCTACTCAACATTTAATAGAAACAAAAGTGAGTCCTTAAAAATCTCTTGCCATTATTCATATGTAATTCCCTAAATTACACAGCCTTATCATCATTTATGTGCCTGCCTTTTCTGATATTTATAATAGTTATAATTTTACACTAACCTGTGCAAAATCTATTATTATTATTATGTGCATCCCATTAGAGGATGCATTCTATAAAATTATAAGCTGTGTGTTTTTAATCCTGTTATGTAACAAGTGCTTAGCATTTCTGTAGGCTTTTAATAAATATATGGTGTGTATATATAAAGGAATGAATACATAAAAATATTAACCTTTAAAAATATACTCATCTTAAAATTCCTCATAATTTATTATTCTACGTAATAGTATGGACCTAAAAGTAAAAAAATATATGTATATGTTTGCCATAGTTGAATATGACCCTCATTTCCCCAAAACCTTATTTTTCTTCAAGTTGTAGTATGTGTAGAAGTTTTTAATATATTCTACTGAACTTGTGGGATACTTTCTATCCTTTCACCCAATGATGCAGCAATTCTACAGCAAGTAGTCAGGACATTTTGGGACACATTAGGGATGCCTGTGATGCAGTTCACCACATATGAAATGACCCTGTTTTTAGAAAGCTAACTGTAGTTAACACAAGAGTGAAATCTGACAAAAACATTAAAAGTTGTTAGTGTGAAGTGCAATGGAAAAAATAAATAAGGCACTATTAATAGTAAAAAAATACCCGAAAACCTAGGTGTTCATTCCCTTGCTTGAGTGCTCAGAAGATTCACGGTTGAAGTGGAACCTAAGTGGAGAAAAGGAACCAAATGGCACTCACCTGGGAGAACTGCAGCACCTGCAGAATGAATATAAACCACTGTCCAGCATTAGGTTGGCAAACTCAGGGTATGGAAAAAAGCAACAGTGACTAGACTAATCGTAATGACAGCAGTCAGAGTGAAGGAGTACCGGCAGAGTGGCTCAGTGGGTTTACAGATCTGGTTAAGTAGCAAATATATTTCAACTGCAGTGGGATACAGGTAGGGCTCAGACGAGATGTACCCCAAAGGCACACAGGGTAAAGTTTTGCTGGTAACCTAAGGCAACACTGGGAGGCCGTGGAATCTCTGGGAGATGAGGACTTGTGGAAGGAAATTCGGCTAAGGAAAGCAAGGCTTTGCAGGAGACTTGGGACCCAGCTCCTTCTTGTTCTCCCATCTTTGTCTCCTGTCCACCACGCGGTGAGTAGTATTTGCCCGTCGTGAACTGCCTGCCATGATGTTCTGTGCAGCCAGAAGCCCAATATCATCAAAGCCGATTGGCCCTAGACTGAAACTGAAATCATGAGCCAAAAAAACACTTCTCTTTCTTATAATTTGATTTCTCAGGTATTTTGTCCCAGCAACAGAAAGCTAACTAACACAAATGCAACTGAAGAATTTTAAGCAGAGGATATATGAAGAGCAGACTATCCGGGTACAAAAGAGGCAAATGTGCCGCAGTGACAGTTTTAAAGAAAGAATATCAGCGAGGACACTTTGGTGAAGATGGCGACCAGGTAGGCAGCAGAGAGAGAACCTCCCAGAGGATTACCACCCAAACAATGAAATATAGCAATATGAAGACAGAAATAAGGACTTCCGGGAAGAAGACGACCAGCTGAGAGAGCAAGTACGGAGGGAAGAACGGCTTCAGCTCCTGAACCCGACAGAGAACGCGCTACTGGGACAAACTGCGCCAAACCGAGCAGCGCTCCGGGATCCCGCTCAGAACCCCACCCCCGCAGCCAGCGCTGCGTGAACTGGAGCAACAGCGACCGGCCGGCGGGATTTCTGAGTCGGGGAAAATCTCCATCCAGGGAAAAACATCTGAACGGCACTCCTGTATGCATGATCACAGGGTGAGTTAAGTGCGCGCTCTAACCGGTTTTTCCTGAATCGGGAAGAAGCTCAGCCCAGCGAGAGACATCAAAGCAGCTTCAAGGACTGCGGGATCTCCCGGGTGGGAAGACCTACTTAGGCGCCCCAACGGGTTTTGTGAGGGGGTAAGGAGCTCCACCCAGGGAGGAACACCTGAGTGGCCTATCTGTAAGAATCCTGGGGTGGCGAGCTGTTTATTTGCCCCGGCCAGGTCTTGGGGTAGGGAGTAGAAGCGGAAATCTCAGCAGACAGCTTAAGGGACATTCTCCCAAAGAGAAGTAACCATTGGAGCAACCTCTGCAGCAGACCTTTGCCTGCTGAACTGTCTGGAATTTATAGCTCCACATTTTGAATCTGATACCCAAAAATGGGAAAACAGAGGAACAAAACGCAGTCTCAAAACTCAACCCCACCCAGAACAAGTTTTGAATGTGAGGATACAGGGGAACCAGGAAATCACATACCTGCAAGTTATGAAACGATTGCATCCGAAATGAAACAACTCCAACAGGCCATAAAAGAGC